>APFE031150050.1:46696-67751 GCA_000404065.3 Pinus taeda | reverse complement strand
ATAGCATTTAACTAATTTAGAAAACACCTTGGAGTCCCCATCACTCAGCTAACAGTTAAAATTTAAAAAAAAAATATGAAATTTTTTTTTTTTTTTGGGTTACAGACCGAATTCATTGACTCGGCCGAGTTATTGCAGAACCGGTCGGGTTGACCGAGTCATGACTGACTCGGCTGAGTCATGCAATAACTCGGCCCAGTCAGTCATGACTCGGCCTCCCGTTCTGTTTTTTCTACCGAGTCACAAAAATTCCCAATGACTCGGATCAACTCGGCCATTTCGGATTCGATTCGGCCGTTTTTTAAAACATTGCTTGAGAGTACATGCTTGTTCATTTGTAGGTGAATTTTCATCTTCACTTTTCTTGCCATAAGGTAGTGATGGAGCTTCTCCTCCTTTTTACGTTTTCTATCCCAAATGCAGAACCCTAACTCTTATCCTCCTCTTTCTCGATCTTGATTGTAGACTAACATTCAATAAGGTAGGTTCTTGGGACTTTTCAATTGTTTCTTGTTGAATGCCAATACCTGCACACATAAAAACAATGATAGATTCATATTGGCTCTTGTCTTCATGTTCCTTCAAGAGAGCTTTCATTTCTCCATCTCTCTCTGCTGACACAGTTTGTTGATTCATGCCTTCAACCTCTTTACTCAATTCTATTGTTGCAAACATGTTGTCCTGCATTTGATTTGTATATGGAGATAGGATTTTCTTCTCACTGAACAACAACTTATCAATAAGATGCTTTTCATGCATCAGATTGATCCACTTGTCATGAGATACATAAATTTCATCAAATTTGATTTCATATGTCTCTACATCAGGGAAACTTTCTTCATAAAAAAAATAGATTCTAAAATAATGATTGTAACTTCATCATCACATGTTTTAATGTCAATTACAGGGACACACTCATCACCCATCATTGCATCTTCAATGTTGGCATGTTCAGTGCCACAATCATCATTTCTTCCCTCATTCAAACTATACTTCATTTCTAAAATATGCCACAAAACTTTTGCATTTTGAATCTTACCATATTTATGTAGTATGTTGAACATGATGTTTTCATGTAATGTAGATGTTATAAGACATAATCTTGATGCATCTCCACTATCATAGTTTAAATTGATAGCGTCTTCAACATAATTCAATAAATTTACCTCCCATAATGTTGTTTTCATTTCAGTTCCCTGACTTTCATAATTCATATCTGAAAAAGAGGGTAGATCCGATATTAAACTCTTAACGATTTCAGCAAATTCTAGATCTGCATCATGATCCTTGAATTGATCAGCTATAATTCCATTTGTGTTGATTGGAAACTCTTCACCAATTGATCCACAATCATCATCTTTGCCCTCATTGAAACTATACTTCATTTCTATAATATCCCATAAAACTTTTGCATTTTGAATCTTACCATATTCATGTGGTATGTTGAACATGACGTTTTCATCTAATGCAAATGTTATAAGATGTAATGCTCATCATCTCCACTATCAAAGTTTAAATTGTTAACATCTTCAACATAATTCAATAAATTCACCTTCCATAATGTTTTTTCATTTCAGTTGCCCAACTTTCATAATTCACACCTAAAAAAGAAGGTAGATCCGAGATGAACCTCTTAACGATTTCATCAAATTCTAGATCTACATCATGATCCTTGAATTGATCAACTATAATTCCATCCCCTGATGCTTTATCCTTTGTTTTCTTCGAGACTCTTCTAGTCTCCTTTATTGACCCATAACACCTTCTATTTTCTCCCTTGCATCAAGCACGCAAGAACACTTCGGTCGGGAATAGTTCGCTACGCAATATTGAATTTAGTGGCTGCATCACCTATAGGGAGGGAAACCCACTCGCCTCGAGACCCAAATCCAATTCGGTCATGACCAAGTTCGAAGTAAAAAAAAATGGTTCACAGTGCCAGAAATTTGATCTCTTCTACTACAACTCTCTGCAACTCGGCACAAACTTCACAAGGCGCTCTGGGATTTTTTCATAGGTCATGGGCAAAACTAACATGCACTTTCCAATCTTGAAGTTCATATAGAGTGAGCTTTGTCTCTGTTTAATGCCAAACAAATGATCAGGAAGTGATCACAAAAAAATGGACACGCAGGTAGAACAGGCATGCCTCTCCCTCCCCACTATTCAATGGCTCATATCCTAGAAGTGCACAGGAAGAGTGACTCTTCAAGCTGAGAAATAGGCTTCAGAATCGGCTCCCATCACCACACCAGCTTTCAGCGCTGGAAAAAATTGAAGGATGCCTCATGAATAAGATGAACACGCCTCATAGACTTCAACACTCCACACAATGCTTGAGGACGTTTCAATGGACCTTCTCTCTTCACGATTGTCCTCCAATCTTATTCTAGGACTACTTTAAGAGATCAAAAAGCTATCCAACAAAACAAATTAGAAAAGACAACGATCATGATCTACTAAGTTGAGCTGAGCGACGGATCTGAGTCTCCCGCAAACTATTTGGGCATGTGGCTGGGTCTGCACGCAAATCCTCTTCACAATTCCACCAGCAGCTGCTCACGATGATCAAGGCCACCAGTGTGCAACTCTCTCAGAATGCAGCAGTACACAGATATGCTCAATTCTGTAGCAGATCTTGCTCTTCTTTGCAACTCCAACACGTAAACCTAACCTTGTTCTCGGATCTATGCCTTGCTCCTCCCATCAAACCTGTCAAACAAAATCCATGGATCTACAACATCCAATCCCTTCGCTACAAACAAGGCATCTGCTAGCCTCATTCTAATTGAGTGCCTGTGTTTAACACACACTGCCTGCAATACAACACAACAGATATGTAACCCTAGTTCACAACATACATGACTTGAATAGATATTGTGCTTCTATGCATTCTGGGTTGTGCAGGTCACTGATTCACCATTTCCTTCACAGTTCACGTCCCACTCAATGGTAGATCAATAAGTCAATTAAATTAGATACATACGCTGGAGAGCTCGATCAATAATCAACTCAACTCACTTCCATTGATCCACTCTTCCACAAGCTCAAACATAATTGTCCTTACAAAGGGATGGATATCTCGAACATGCTGCTCTGACTCCAGCTGTCACGACACCAGAGCCATGGTAGTCTTTCAACTGCTCTTGGCGAGGTGCGACACCACTGAACACTTTCTTTTCACCAATACTTATGTTCGTGGACTATGCCTAACCACTTATCCTACTTAGTTTGTGTTTTGCAACCAAGTAATTATAGATGTTTCCTTTATACCAATGAACACCCATACACATTCATTATCATCAACAATTATACATGAAGAACACCATTGCATAGTATAAAGGGAGGGGCAACTCCCTGAACAATGAGTCTGCTCGAATAATATATTATACAATCTTTCAATGTTACAAAGCTTTACAAGTATACTTGGAAACACCAAGTTTCATACTTAGCCAATTTTACAACATCTCACACCTTCATGTGGTAAACAAGATCTTTTGCCCAAGTCGGGCAGGCGCCCCTCACACGAGCTACCTTCTGCACTTCACAATCGAACCTTGTTCTTCTTCACGACGGGTGGGTTACATCACCCAAGTCACCTGTGCACACCTTCGCACAACCAGCGGGCGACCTCACCCAAGAACACCTTTGAATGATGGGCAGGTGCGCCCTCACATGAGTCGCCACCCACGCCCAATAACCGATGCCTTCACCTGAGTTCCACCGCGCTGTTTACTTCTACCTGGTGGGTGCCTTCACCCGAGGCTTCCCCGCACTCTTCGTTTATCCTTGCATGATGGGCGGGCGCTCACCCGAGCTACCCAAGACACCCATATCAAGTTCGGCGCCTTCACCCACGCCCACAACCAGTAACCGAAATATGTGCTATATCATCGTGTCATCATGCCCAAGATTGGGCGCATTACGACTTGCACCCTTTCCTACGACCTGCTCCACCCTTCGCACTTTTCCCTTGTTACCATGCGCTTCTCCCTCGTACTATTCCATGAATGGTCCAGTTCAAATGATGAACAAATCCCTCATGCCTTCATTCTATTTGTATGGATGGTTGGGCGAGTTGGCTGCCTAAGCTGACTCATCCACCATGTAATGTAACACCCCTACGCATCGTAAATCCTTCATTTATGTTTGTCGTCCTTTGCCAAGCTCATAGGTCAGCCCATGGGTCTGTGCCAATGCTCCCACACCTTATAAACATGACTTTCCCTTCCTTCCTTGTGCGCATTTTGGATATCTCCATCGCACATAAGTCAAGAGCTCTCATTTCTTCGTCCAACTACTCGTTCACCAAGTCTAGTTGTCACACTTCTCATTGGCGGTTGTGTCAAGGACTGCAGGTCCTTACATCCTCCCCCACTTGAAATCATTGTCGTCCTTGACAATATCTCATCCTGGCAACCATCTGTCACCAAGATCACCATACCAAGGTATACACCCCATCGGTATGTCATACATCAGAAATTATCTCAACCCATGACCATCAACCATCTCGTCGCAATCTCCACATGCTGCTCCCTATCGTGGAAGGTTGGTCCCTCCATCTCAAGCTACATGCTTCCTGCAACGTATCGTGTCGTCCTCGTATGAACTGCTGCCATGATACTCCAACAAAATCCTAACACATCTCTGCACACTTCCGGACCCCATGTTTGAACTAGTTGGGTGATCAGTCCAACTGTCACGCTCAAACCATGAGAGCGAACATCCTCATGCCATCATCAGTCGTTTCTCAGAACATCTTGTCACATCCTCAACTCGATAAAGAATCTATCTCCATAAATATAAGCCATGCTCAAGTCCATGAAGTAATCCCCATCTCATCTGCAACATATTGTCCATGATGTTTGGTACTAATGTGCTACATGAAAACAACCACATCTACCCCAACATCATCATCCATATGCAAAACATCCATCTCCTCAAAGTGAAGAGATCTTCTCTCGAGTCTCGATGTACCACATTCAGGTCCATGAAACAACCTCCATCATATTTGTAATGTGCCATCCCTCACTCTGCCATAGAAACAAGTATATACCTGTCTCATCTATCCATGTGTTGCCCATGATCATAGATCAATCAGCTCCCATGTGTCAAACTGGTTAAGTCTTGGCTCAACCCATGCCCAAGTGTTGCCACCGAGGCATCATCATTGTCATAACTCCATCACTCCAAAGTGTCTCATATCGATCCTCCACATCAAGTCACTCTTCCAAGCCACACCCATACATGTACTCGAAAGTATGCATCCCATTCTGCATCAAAGTCTTTGACCTCAGCTCCTCAATGCATCAGCTCCTCCAAGTCCACCATATATGAAGTCCCTAAAAGTCACAACAATCTCATGCATCATGAGCTCCATGAGTCATCTCCAACCAACACTCTGGCAAGCATACAAGTCTCGGCCCAAAGGTCTATGCAAGATGTCTCATCTCTCCATGTAGTAGGAATTCTCCATAGTCTTCTCACAACTCCATCCAAGTCCATGGCCTTGTTGTACATAAGTGCACAACCACTCGATTGACTCATAAGTAAAACACCTCCATGTCACATTAGCAAATCCACCTGCACAACATCCCTGCCTTGGCACTCCTCATTGGATGCCCATAAGTGACACCTCTACAAGTGCTCCTGCACAATGTCCCTGCATAAGACTACCATGCTCCATGTCTCCAACCTGATGTCCATGACTAAGTGGCCCATGTAGTATAACCATGTAGACCCATCACAATAATCGGTCATCCCATCCAAGTCTGCAATCTTCGATCTAGTGAACTCGGTCACCCAACCATATCATCATCATCACGAGTCCCTTCCATCATAACTCCCCACTAAAGGTTCCACCAAGACTTTCTCTTGGTCTTGGCCATGAGAAGTCCACCCAAGTATCATCATACTTCAAGTGTGTGCCCTCCTCCAATCTGTCCATGAGTCATGCCGGGCACTTAGCCAATTCTCCATGTGGCTAAAGCATGACCAAATCCTCTGCAACGATCATCATGTTCCTCCCTTGTCACGGGCCTTTGTACCTTCTACCATAAGGTCACAAACGTGCCCAACAAGTCCTGCAACAATAAAAAATCCTTGCCTCTTCATACAATGTCTCATCATAGACATCCATGGTAATATGCTCCCCTGCATCGGCAAACTGATTTTTCCCCTCCCTGCATGCAGTTCACCTACCAAATGCTCAATTTAAACACAAGTATAAATACTTGCTTCATCATCATGAGTCTCCTCCATGTGAGTATCCTTATCCATCCATGTCTGCAAACTGTATGATCCTGGTTCAACTTGATCAATCTTAAGTTCATCCTCCATCGTTGTCACATCTGCAACATCCTCAATCATCATGGCTTCCTCTTCATTGTTAGCACAATCTACAACTTCATCTTGCTTCATTGTCCAACCAAGTTGAAGAAGTTCGTGTTCAACATTCCTTTCCAAGACTTCAAGCTTATCTTGAATCTGGGGATTCTCTTCTTTCATCCACTTCAACTTATATAAGGTAAGCAAGAGCTTCCCTTCACATTCTTTGAAACCTTCCATGCCTTATCATTCAGCTTAGCCCAAGCATTAAGCTTCACCTCTGCTAAACCTGTTTCACCATTCACCTTAATCACCCTGATATTCCACCTATCACCTGCAAAACTTGAACTTCCTGCCAAATCTTCAGTCTTCGTAGAATCAGCTCCTTGATTCGATTCACCAAGTTTCCTGTAAAACTTGGACCAGCTTTGATACCAACTGTCACGACGCCGAAGCCATGGTAGTCTTTCAACCGCTCGTGGCGAGGTGTGGCACCACCAAACACTTTCTTTTCACCAATACTTATGTTCGTGGACTACGCCTAACCACTTATCCTACTTAGTTTGTGTTTCTCAACCAAGTAATTATTAATGTTTCCTTTATACCAATGAACACCCATACACATTCATTATCATCAACAATTACACGTAAAGAACACCATTGTACAGTATAAAGGGAGGGGCAACTCCCTGAACAATGAGTGTACCCGAATAATATATTATACAATCTTTCAATGTTACAAAGCTTTACAAGTATACTTTGAAACACCAAGTTTCATACTTAGGCAATTTGACAACATCTTACACCTCTGTGTGGTAACCAAGATCCTTTGCCCAAGTCGGGCAGGTGCCCCTCACACGAGTTGCCTTCGGCACTTCACAACCAAACCTTGTTCTTCTTCATGACGGGTGGGTGACCTCACCCAAGTCACCCGTGCACTTCTTTGCACAACCGGCAGGCGACCTCACCCAAGAACGCCTTTGAACGATAGGCGAACGCGCCCTCACATGAGTTGCCACCCACGCCCAACAACCGGCGCCTTCACCTGAGTTCCACCACGCTGTTTACTTCTACTCGGAGGGTGCCTTCACCCGAGGCTTCCCCGCGCTCTTCATTTATCCTTGCACGACGGGCGGGCGCTCACCCGAACTACCCGAGACACCCGTGTCAAGTTCGGCGCCTTCACCCACACCCACAACCGATACCCGAAATCTGCGATATCACCGTGTCATCCTACCCAAGACTGGGCGCCATTACGACCTACGCCTTTTCCTATGATCTGCTTCACCCTTAGCACTTTTCCCTTCTTACCATGGGCTTCTCCCTCGCACTATTCCATGAATGGTCGAGTTTGAATGATGAACAAATGCCTCACGCCTTCATTCTATTTGTATGGATGGTTGGGCGAGTTGGCTGCCCAAGCCGACTCATCCACCATGTAATGTAACACCCCTACGCCTCACAAATCCTTCATTTATGTTCGTCGGCCTTTGCCAAGCTCATAGGTCGGCCTGTGGGTGCGTGCCAATGTTCCCACACCTTATAAACATGACTTGCCCTTCCTTCCTTGTGCGCATTTCGCATATGTCCGTCCCACATAAGTCAAGAGCTCACATTTCTTCGTCAAACCGCTCGTTCACCAAGTCGAGCTGTCGCACTTCTCACCAGTGATTATGTCAAGGACCGCAGGTGCTTGCACCAACTCTCTCACTCAACAAGAAGTTGTACAGGAAGCTTGGCTCATCGCTTCTAAGGCGGCAACGGTTCAACAACTCTATCGAGATACACAGACACACTTGCAGATTGTTCATACAACAACTATTTCCTTCTCCAAATTTTCTAATGCTAGCATGGAGCAGAAGCTCGCCACACACCTTCGCCAACCCAATCTCATTGTGCTTTTGTTGTCAACCACGTTGGCTCATCACTCTTTCATTGCACTTCACCACTGGCTCTAGGATCACTCATGGAAGGTAGATTTCTCAACAGCAACAAGATTTAAAAGGAACATCAACTTGTTTCATATCAAACAATAATTGATCTCCTCCCACTGATCACCAAATAATTGACCTTCCACACTCAATACACACAAGGATGATCTAGGCACTTCAATATAGACATAAGTAGTCTTAACCTACATGTGGAGCAGCAGCAGATCCGCAGTCACTACCACGACGACCTCACCAGAACACAACACAGGTCAGCTATCACTTAACAGCCTCCTCTGCGCCATCGCTTAGCCTGCAGCTTTCTCCCTTATTGCCACAGTCCATGCTCTTCAAGGACTCACCTCACTTAAGAAACAACACATAGGTCTCAAAGCTCAAGATTCGATATCATGATAAAAATTAAGAATCAAATTTATTGATCAAACTTAGCAACTCTAGGGTGAGGATCTCCAGCTAGAGACTGCCTTAGGCAAAACACTCTACATCCATCCACACAAAAACCTATTACATATAAACTAGCACATAAACAGGGTGGTTTGAACCACTCCCTAAATAATAAAATCTTAAACCTAATCAAAAGGTCTTAATCTTATCCTACAACAACAAACAATCAAATCTAAAAAAAATCCTAGTAAATTATTTATGCTTAACGCCAAAGTAACACCCAATGCCCAAGCTTTGGAGCTGACATAGAACACAACAAATCTACAGTTCTTCCCATCAAATAAATGTGCAAGGGCATTATTTCGTGCAAAGTTCAGAGTATACGATCGAAATAAGACTGCATCCTTCCATACCTCATTCATTTTCATTTTTCGACCTGAGAATGGAAACGACAGCGAAGGTCTCGCTTTTATAATAACTTCGAATGATTATATGCCTAATAATAGCTATGGCCATGGTTGGGACTATTCACGCCTCCACTAATGGGAGTAGAACTAGTAATGTGTTAGCAGTCGAGATTGATACAAGCAAAAGCCGGGGGATTAACGATACTGATGGCAACCATGTAGGGATTAATGTTACGGCATAAATTCTATAAATTTGAAGTCTTTGGACCAGAAGCAGATTAATTTGAAGGGAAATTACGACAACCAGGCGTGGATTCTATACAATGGCAATACGAAGAAGCTGGATGTATACATGGCAAACAAGTCTGATCCGATACCATCGCAGCCCCTTGTGACATCTATCATCCATCTCTCTGACATCCTCGACAAGAAGACTTATTTAAGCTTTTCCGCTTCAACGGGTGTGGTAACAGAGCTCAACTCGGTGAAATCATGGAATTTCACAATTGAACAACTGACTTTGCCAGACAGAGCATTAACTATAGCTCTTTTGGTCTGCCTTCTTGTTGCAGCAATTGTCTTTGCCAAAGGGATTCTAGAGCTCCTTAAGTACCGTAAGGCTAAGGAAGAGGAGGAGAGCAAGTTGCTTGACGAGTTAGATAAGAATCTAGGCAGGTTGAAGGAATTAAAATACAAAGACCTAAAGAAGGCCACCAATAACTTCATCCCCACAACTCTTCTTGGAAGAGGCAGCTTTGGAACCATTTACGAAGGAGTTCTACCAAAAGGGAAAAATATGGTTGAAGTAAAACGCATGACCAAAGATTCTAGGCGAGGTAAACAATAATTTATGTCAGAAATCGGTGTCATCAACCGCCTCCGCCATAAAAATCTGGTGTCCATCTTTGAGTCGATTGCAGATTCCCGGAATATTCGAGAATGCAATGGACATGGGTGCTGTAAAAAAAGTTGAAAGCGCCCATGTTTGTCACATTCCCGAATATTCTTCTCATGTTTGTCACATTCTCGAATATTCGGGAAATCTGCAATCGACTTACGCTCACCGTTGCCTAGGTGGTGCCACAAGAATGGGGAGATAATTATGATTTATGAATACATGCCCAACGATAGCCTAGATAAACATATTTTTAATGATGATTTTGCAAGCATATTTCTGAACTGGGAGCGGAGATACAACTATTAGACTAACAACGCGCAGCGGAATATAAAAGACAAACACAACATATAAAATCATACACAAATGACGTAGTGATTTAACGTGGTTCACCCAACCAATCTGGGCTACGTCCACCAAACAGAGGCATCGACAATCTTATTATTAATCAGGAGATTACAAAATAATTATTTCCTCACACTCACTAACACATCCAATATCTGTACGGGCATATATTTTATAGCCAAGAGAATCTAACTGACTCATAAATCCTCTCACAACAAATATAGGATACATTAAATCTTTCCCAACAAAATAGAGCTAATATAGCAACAAATCCTATTGTTGTCACCTACTGAGATTTTTGCCTAATTTATGAAAACCGAAAATCTCAACAATCTCCACCTTGACAACAATTAGCCTGATACCCTGTTTGTTTATTATTTTTATCTTTTCTGCAAGCCAAGAGAAGCCAAACACCAACGTAGCTTCTCTAACAAAAATGGTTTCGTGAACATGTCTGCACAGTTCTCCTTTGTATGCACCTTTTCAAAGAGAGACTCCCTTTTCAGTGATAACCCATCTTACAAATGGTACTTGATTGGTATATGCTTTGATTTACTATGATAGGCTGGATTCTTAGCCAAATGTTATTGCACTTTGACTATCACAAAATAACTTGATGTTGTCCTGCAACCTACCAAATTCACCAAACAAAACCTTTCAACCAAATCGCTTCTTTGCAAGCATGAGAAGCAGCAATGTATTCTGCTTCAGTAGTGGATAAAGCAACAATGTTTTGTAGCTTTGACATCCAACTAATAGCTCCACCTGCAAGAGTAAAGACATACCTTGAAGTTGACCTTGTCTTATCCAAATCACCTGCAAAATCGGAATCAACATACCCGCAAACAAATTCACTACTCTTATTAAATGTAATACAATAATCACTTGTGCCTCTCAAATACCGAAGCACCCATTTCACTACTGACAAGTGTTCTTTACCTGGATTTTCCATATACCTGCTAACAACCCCAACTGCATGTGAAATATCTGATCGCGTACACACCATCGCATACATTAAACACCCTACTACATTGGCATATGGAATTCGAGACATATAATCCTTTTCTTCATCTGTATTAGGACATAAACTCGAAGAAAGCTTGAAATGGGAAGCTAAAGGGATTGACACAGGCTTCACATTGTTCATACCAAATATCAAGAGTATTTTCTCAATATACTTCTGTTGTGATAGCCATAGCTTACCATTGCTCCTGTCTCTGAAAATCTCCATGCCCAAAAATCTGTCTTGCTGCTCCTAGATCTTTCATATCAAATGTCCTTGCCATTTGAAGCTTCAACCTGTTGATTTCTTCTATGTTTTTTCTTGCTAAAGGCATATCGTCAACATACAATACTAAGATAATGAATATGCCATTATTTAACTGCTTAAAATAAACACAATGATCATATTCACTTCTAACATATTTCTGACTCAACATGAAAGAATCAAACTTCTTATACCACTGCCGAGGTGAATGCTTCAGGCCATATAATGACTTCTTGAGCTTGCAGACAAATTTCTTATTGCAATGTTGAACAAACCCTTCCGGTTGTTCCATATAAATTTCCTCATCTAAGTCTCCATGTAGAAATGTAGTCTTAACATCTAATTGCTGCAACTCTAAATCAAGCAAAGCCACTAATGCTAACACAATTCTAATTGAAACTATTTTAACAACTGGTGAAAAAATCTCATGAAATTCAATGCCGACTTTCTGAGAGAACCCTTTTGCGACCAACCTCGCTTTGTACCTGTCTTCCATATCATTCACACCCCGTTTCAGCTTGAAAACCCATATACGCCCTACAATTTTCCTGTCTTTCGGAAGCTCAACAAGATCCCATGTGCCATTCTTACCTAAGGCCATCATTTCGTCCTTCATGGTTGCTTTGCACTTGTCACTTTTCGAAGCTTCTATTTCTTCTTGATAGCACAGAGGTTCATCGTCATTAGTGGTAAATGGAACTGAAGTTACATAATCATCATACCTTTTCAGAGGGCGTTTAATTTTGGTAGACCTCCTTAAGGATGTTTCTCGTTCTTCTACAATTGGTTGGCTACCATCTGTAGGAACTTCTTCATTATCAACATCTGAGACGTGTTCATGATCTACATCTGAACCCTGTTCATAATCTGATTCTAAAACCTGTTCATGACTAGCATATGAACTATGGTCATCATGACTATCATTAGAAGTGCTTTCAAACTGAATGTGCTGAAAATCGGATACATCATCCTGTTTCAATTTATTATCTACATCTAACTGTACAAGAGAGGATTCATTAAACTTTACATCTTTGTTGATGATGATTTTGTGGGTAGTAGGATCCCACAATCTATATCCCTTTGTTCTATCACCATACCCAACAAAGATATACCTTTTAGACTTTGGATCTAATTTAGTTCGTTGATGTTTAGGCACTAGAGCATATGCATCACAACCAAACACTCTGAGTTTAGAATAGTCACAAGGGTGACCTTTCCATACCTCTTGAGGAATCTTGCATCCTATCGCTGTTGACGGTGATCGATTTGTCACAATAACAAGCCGTAGCCACCGCTTCTATCCACAATTCCTTCTGTAAACTAGCATTACTCAACATACTCCTTGCTCTTTCTAAAAGAGTCCTATTCATGCGTTCAACAACTCCATTCTGTTGAGGAGTATACACTGTGGTCTTATGTCTCTCGATCCTTGCATCCTTGCAATAGTTGTCAAACTCCTTGGAAGTAAACTCACCACCATTGTCAGTTCTTAAATATTTTATTGTTCTACCAGTGTTGTTTTCTACCAATGCTCTAAACTGCTTGAAAACTGTAAAAACATCAGACTTCGTTTTCAACATATAGACCCACACCTTCCTAGAAAAGTCATCAATAAACGATACAAAATATGACGAGCCACCATACGAGGTTGTAGGTGCTAGACCCCAAACATCTGAATGGATATAATCAAGTATTCCTTTACTAGTATGTTTGCCTGTTTTAAACTTTTGCTTACTTTGTTTGCCAAACAGACAATGTTTACAGAAATCTAACTTTCCAGACCTTAGATTAGGAAGTAACTTGTGATCAGCCAAATTCTTTAACCCTCTTTCACTCATATGGCCCAAAATTTGATGCCATAGGCGAATGGAACTACTTTCATGTTCAGACACTATAGACACATGATCTGACCCTGTTCTTCCTTCTAACTGAAATAGATTTCCTACTTTCTTAGCTTTCATTACTAGTAATATACCTTTGTAAATTTTCATTACTCCACCTTGAATTACAGTTTTATATCCATTTGAATCAAGTGCTCCTACTGAAATCAATTTTTTTCTTAAATCCGGTACATGTCTCACATCAGTTAACATTTTAGTTGTCCCATCAAACATTTGCAATTCTATACTCCCTATTCCCACAATATTAGATGTAAGATCATTACCCATGTACACGACTCCATCATTAATTGATCTATATGTCTTAAACCATTCTCTATGAATACACATGTGGTTTGATGCACCGGAATCTAACAACCAATGTTGATCATGATTTGACAAATTAACTGATAACACTTCGTCGCTCATACCTGAACCAAATACCAAACCTGTATCTGTCGTGTTTTCTTCCTTCTTCTCTGTCGAAGAAGCTTCTTTAGAAGTTTGTTGTCGTGTCTAGCAGTCCTTCTTCAAATGCCTCGATTTGCCACAAAACCAGCACTTTACTTTACTGTTCTTCCATTTCGATTTTGAACGCGAGTCGCTGTGCTTACCAGAGCGTCTTTCTCTAGAACAACCTCTAGCCATCATTGCTTCTGATGCAGAGGTTTTTGAATTCGACCTTCTCCTTGTTTCTTCTGATAATAAAGATGCAACTATATCATCAAACTCAATGGTTTCTGATGAACTAAGACTTATAGAAGTAACAAAATGATCCCATGACTCGGGCAACGAGCACAATAAAGTAATAGCTTTATCCTCAGATTGAATTTTTACTTATATACTTTGT
Organism: Pinus taeda; assembly: GCA_000404065.3. Lineage (NCBI taxonomy): Eukaryota > Viridiplantae > Streptophyta > Pinopsida > Pinales > Pinaceae > Pinus > Pinus taeda. The sequence goes on along the minus strand of APFE031150050.1, from coordinate 53,450 downwards.
AATTGCACCAGAAGAGTATTAAAAGCATTCAAATGATCAGCAATTGGTGTACCTTCCTTCATTTGCAAACTGTACAACTGTCGCTTCAGGAGAATCCTATTGGTTAAGGATTTGGTCATGTACAGTTTCTCCAGTTTCGTCCACAAACCAGCAGCTGTTGTCTCCGACACGATATTAAATAAGACATCATCCGCCAAACACAGTCGAATAACACTCACTGCTCTTTCATCCATTTCGTCCCACTCATCATTTGTGATGTTGTAAGGCTGTTTGGATTTTCCCAACAACACCTTTGCCATGCCTTATTGTACCAGCAGATCATGCATCTTTACCTTCCAGATCTCGAAGTTGTTTTTGCCATTAAACTTCTCGATTTCAAACAGAGCACTCTGAGTTTTCACCATCTTGTATCGACCAAAAAAAAATCTCCAATTCCAACTTGTTAATTAATCAAATTAATATCTAACAAAAAAGCCTTCGCCTTCTACTGTACTGCCTTTACTTTATCAAAAAATTGCTTTGCTGTATAAACTGCAAGTTACAAAATAAGAAACGAATAACCAAATTGCAGTTTTACCAAATGATTTTCGCTTGGTGCCCTTAAGGGGTTTTGGCGCATCTTCAACAACAGACGACATGCGCCAGAAGCAAAATCAGTTTAAGTATGGAAATTGGCATGAGTAAACCAGCGTAATCTGCGCCAAGCGTGATATTGGCACTCTGGCGCTATTATTCAGCTCGGATCCGCGCCTGTTACAGCATTAAAACGTGATTGCTAACATTGGTGCGACTGTTCCTGAAAAGAACGCGCCAACAGCCACGCTTCACCTCCACGCAGTAGTTTTCTGTGATTTCTGAAAATGCACACCAGCTTCTCTTTCCAGCGCTCGTGGTTCAAGGATTATTCCAACTCTGCATACATTTTAAACGCTGCGAAGGATTATTGCCACAATGGGCTCTTTCGCTGGGACCACGAAGCGCTTGGCACCACCGGTCGGCCAGCAACACCGTCACAGGAATATATAGTTCCACCACTACGCTCCAACAGCACAGTTCAATGCTTGGTGTCTGCCTCACGCAACAGGTCAACGCCTTACGCCATAAACACAGCAGTTTGTTAAACTTTGTGTACGCAGGACCTCCAATCCACAGCACTGAGTGCAGTTCAACGCGCTGGTACAACGCATAATCAATCTACACATCTCTAGCAGACTTGGGCCCACCACTCCTCCGCTGCGCCGCTCTAATACCACTTGTTAGACTAACAGTGCGCAGCGGAATATAAAAGACAAACATAGCATATAAAATCATACACAAATGACACAGTGATTTAACGTGGTTCACCCAACCAATCTGGGCTACGTCCACCAAACAGAGGCATCGGCAATCTTATTATTAATCAGGGGATTACAAAATAATTATTTCCTCACACTCACTAACACATCCAATATCTGTATGGGCATATATTTTATAGCCAAGAGAATCTGACTGACTCATAGATCCTCTCACAACAAATATAGGATAAATTAACTCTTCCCCAACAAAATAAAGCTAATATAGCAACAAATCCTATTGTTGTCACCCACTGAGATTTTTGCCTAATTTATAAAAACCGAAAATCTCAACAACAAGGTTGTTGCCTCAGCTCTTTTGTATCTCCATGAGGAATGGAAGCAACAGGTAATCTACCGGGACGTGAAAGTCAACAACATCATGCTCGATTCCAAATACAAGGCCCGACTCGGCGACTTCGGTCTCACCCGTCTGATTAAGCACGGCGGGAGATCCTTCACAACAACTGTTGTAGCGGGAACCTTGGGCAACATCGCACTGGGGTGCTTTGTGAGCCACGACAGATTCCCATGTGTTTAGTTTTGGCACCGTTGCCCTCCAGGTCTCCTGCAGAAGGACTCCCAAATCTAGCAGCGCAAACCAGCCAGATCTGGTCGGTTGGTTGTGGAAGGTGAAGGTCGTCCGGCTACACTTGGAAGTGGAAGCATTAACGAGGAGAACATCAAACGTTTGCTGGTGTTGGGACTGGCTTGCTCCCATCCGAATCCGGAGGTCCGTCCAACGATGAGGGAGATTAAGCAGGTACTGGGTTGGACTATGTCTCCACCGTTTGTCTGGTCCAATGACAACATTCGCGCAAGCAGTTTCACCACCATCTCACTAAATAGCACTGGGAATGTACGACCTCCATGAATTCCTCACAATCTTTTTGTCATCTAAATGGAAACGGAACCACGATGTGATTTGGGGATTTCTCGCTGTAGAATATTTACTTCTATTCATTAGCATTGGAGCTAAGTGTCAAACCCTTAAACTGATGCATTATTCTGTAAGGCTTTTTATTGTTTGTTCATAATTATCGTTTTTGTGACGTGAGTGTTTATCCAGTCAAAATTCATAAGGTGTTATAAGCTTAAATTTAGTCAGATTGGTCGGCCTAAACAGAGGGAAAAAAAGAGTCCCGAGCGATTTTTTAATCGTGCAGCGTGTACGAATTGCTGATAGAATCCCAGCGAAAAGACTCAGTTTTATGAAGCAGCCTTAGCGACTTTGGCTTTTGTATATGATGAAGCGTAAAGTCTTTCAGTTTAACTGTTTTCATATTTTCTTTTGACAATAAGGAAAAATAAAAGGCTTGGTTTTATGAAGTAGCCATAGGGTTTTGGCTTTTGTATATAACAATGGATTGTTGTAAGCTCTTTGTTGGCATGTTCTTTATGGTTATATGTATTTTATGGAGGGTGTAGTTTAACTATTTGATTTAGAATGTTATTTGTGGTTATATGCATGTTATTCCGGTGTACTTAATTTAATTTCATGATGTTTCAATTTTTTTTAAAGAAAGAGTTAGAAATTTTTGTATTTTTGTATATTTTTTATTTTTAATGTGTAATGAGGTGAAAGAAATGAAATTTTCATTATATAATTTTTTTTTTCTACACTATAGTTTTGAATTTAAAAATGAATTTAGTGTTTTGAAAAATTTTGGGATCACTTCAAACTTGGATTGGGTAGATTACTTAAATTTAAAAATTTTAGGTTATTATCTCATACTTAATCTCTAAATGTAATTGAGTGCACGTAATCAATGAAATGACTCAATGACTTTTACTTGGTAATGGTATATTCTTGTTTATTAAGTGTTTCTTTTGGTTGGCCATACATAACCGCATATTGAATTTAGAGCAATTTGCATAGGAAAGGACTTTTGGGTATTTGTCATTTCTCTTTGTGTAGGCGAGATTTAAAGAACAACATTCACCTATTTCTTTGATGCCCCTTTGCTGTTGCCATTTGGGAGGAGGTGATCTCCCTATTGGGAGTTCTTTATATCATAGACCATGCTTCTATACATAATTGCATTAATCTTTGGAACTCCAAAGCTAGAGCCCATAGATTTGTCCCTCTCTATGTCCTATGGGGGATTTAGAGGGCCATAAATGCTCTAATCTTTGAGGATAAAACCCCTGATACAAAATTTGTTTGTAACACCCCACGGTAAAACCTGTAAATGTTTTGTTTTACCACAATTTACATGGTCAAACCATGGGCAAGGCAAAGGCCTAGGTGGATGATAAAAGATAAATGTTATTTTTATGTAATTGGATTTTTTTTTTATACAAGCTATGGACAACCATAAAATTACCGAAAACGTGCTAAAAGAGAGTTTCATTTACTAGACAATTAAATGGCAGTTATTCCTCTCATTGGAGATAAATAATCTTAGTTGGGATAAGGAAGCCAATAGGTGAGGGGGGAGAAAACCTGAGGCAACCTTGGAAACTTGTTACCTAGTTGAACGAGGTCCATCAAAGGAGTTCAAGCCTCAAGCTTTATAACCTGAAACAAGACGTTGTGACATTGTTGAAGGTTGGTAGGAAACTTCCAGGTGGGGCATCCTTGAGTTGGTCGATGGCTAGTGGGATCCTTAAGATACACTTGTGATTTTGAGTTCTTGGGATGGACTCAAAAAGTATTGATTCCCTGGAATGATTTGAACTTAAACAAGAACACAACATAATACAAATATAACCATAAATAAAGAGATACAATAGAAATAACATTTCATTTCATTAATATCAAAGAACGGAAATATGCTTACATATATAATGGAAATAATCTAGCTCGAGCGATGGTAGCTTATCTCTGAGAAGAGATGTGGCGGCTACATACCTTTGAATTGTGTTATAATGAGGCTCAAAGGCCTTTTTATATTTTAACAACAAGGGAAAACCCTAAACAACTAGAACCATAACCCCAAGAGATGGAATGCTAAGCGTTTGTGGGCCCTGTTTGGGTTAGTTGGGCAGCCAACTTCCTAGGGTTGTAACTTGGTCACATTATCTCAGTTGGCATGTATGATACCTCGGTTGAAAGATCTCTCTGATTACTACAAGATTTTCCACACACCCCCGCCTATGGCTATAGACCTGTTGTGGACCTCAAAAAAACATTGTTTAGGGGGTCAAAACTACTCTAGAAGTTCAAGACCTGAAAAACTACTAAGAATAGTAAACACTGCTATAAACAATGAAATTAATGAAACCGGTTGGAGATCTAGGTGGAATAGGCAGGTGGCCACCAATATCCATTAGACTAGTCCTTTCTCATTAGGAAGAAATGGTCCCCATTATGTGTAAAGCCTCCATGAGGTAAGGAAATTTCTATTGGATGTGGTTCCTGATGAACCACTTTCTCTCATGAAGGAGTTGGCCTACTTTGACAACTCAATATAGTTGAAACTTTTGTTGGCAAGTATGTTTGATATACATGTCCATGATGAGATTAGTTTTGGCATGTTCCATGCAATCTAAGTTTAACTTTGTTAGTGTGAGTTGTTCTGCAATGTTAGATATGTTCAATAATGGTGGAAAGTAAGGCCGAAGGCAGTCCACATTAAACACAGGGTGCATACCAAGGAACAATGGAATTCTGAGCTTGAAATCATTAACCTCTACCACCTTAGTGATGGTGTATGACCCATATTAGAGCGGGTTAAGTTCGCGTTGGGGCCTAGCGAGGCGCTCCTTCTACAAATGTAGCCAAACTTTGCCGCCCACCTAGAACTTACGCAACACCTGAGGTTGATCATGTCACTTATCGTACTTAGCATTAGCTCTATCCAATATGTCATGGACCTACTAGCGGATGTGTTGAATGTGCTCAATGAAGCTATTAGCCCTGTCAACTTCAAACTGGATGTGAGTTAAGTCTGCTTGAGTAGCTGCAAATGGTATGGCCACATTAATGGGACATAGTGGTTGGAATCCCAACCCCACCTGAAAGGCACTGTGGTCAATTGACCTATGGAGGGCTCTGTTGTAGTTTTGTTAGACGTAAGGGAGAATTTTAAATCCATGTATGTGGATGCTTCGAGTTCTACATGTGCATTATGTGTGCGATTATCCTATTAACGACCTATGTTTGGCCATCAATTTGGGTGTGGAAAGTCGTGGACTTAGTGAGCTTGGTATCCAGCATCAACCAGAGACTTGACCAAAATGTACTTAGGATCATGTTGTCTTGATTTGAGATAATATACTATGGGATTCCAAAGTTTACACACACTCGTTCAAAGAAGAGCTTAGTAGTGGCTTATGTTATGATACTCTTCTTGCAGGGTTCCATAATGGTTATCTTAGAGAATCTGTCGATGACCATGAAAATACAGTCATTGCTATGCTTATTATAAGGAAGGTCCAACATGTAATCCATGGAGATGGATTCCCAACGTCGACTAGAAGTAGGAAAAGGAGTATATAGGCCTTGCTTCTTGATGGTTGGTTTGGAAATGGCGCATGCAGTGCAGGATCTGATTTAATTCCCAACATCTTGTCGAAGGTTCGGTCAATAAAAATACTTCTGCAGCACTAAAACTGTTTTCTCTACTCCGAAATGTCCAACAACCCCACTGTAGTGCACTTCCCAAGTCATATTGGCACTCTCGCTTGAAGGAAAACATAATTAATTAAGCTTTTAGTTATGCATTGAGGTATGAGGAAAGGTTAAATATCTCAAGATTTTTAATTTATTTGTTTGAGATTATATTTAGATTCAGTTATAAAATATTTCTTAAAATTGTAATTTTAGGGTTAAAAATTAGATATATTTAAAAATATATAGAACCAAAATAAATAAGTATAAAAAGTTTTGAGAGTACAATTTTTGAGAGAAAAAAAACATTATTGATGATAAAAAATTGTGTATGTAATAAAATTAGTAGACTTTTTTGAGCTCATTGTAATTATTTCAATTATTTTTTATTTTCCATTTTTTATTAAAATATCCCAAAAAAAAAAAGAAAAAAAAGAAAAAATAGCTACCAAAACTATATAACTTTTATCATTTCTAACTTTTTATTTATATTTTTAAAAATATGTTTTCTTTATATTTTTATTTACTATTAATATGTTTAATAAAAATTATAAACAATTGGTTTATTTAAAATTCAAAAACTGGATAAAAATTAGTTAAAAAAACTATAAAACTCTTTATCTATTTTAATTATCTTTACGCTTAATTAAAAATTCCAAACTATAACATCAATGCAACATGAAATCATCATAAATATATTTGATTTTTACAAAGCACGTGAACTACTTAGTTTAGTCTTGGAAGCCATTGCAATGATATAGTTTATATCTCTAAGAAATTACTTTCTTCATTTCACATATAATTATGATTTTCGTATTTACCCTGAATCTGAGCGTGTGTAAAGTTGTTTATTAATGTGTTAGTTTGT
>APFE031150050.1:32108-46324 GCA_000404065.3 Pinus taeda | reverse complement strand
AACTTAGTTGCTTTTATGTATATATTCTAAACCAATATGGTAGAATCAATGGATTTCATTCTTTTCTCAATTCTTGTTTGCTTCCTTCCTTCTCTTGCAAGCTTGTTTATTGTTTTGCAAATCTAGATCACTGTTTCTCAAAATCTTACAGTTGCCCTCCAGGTCTCCTGCAGAAGGACTCCCAAATCTAGCAGCGCAAACCAGCCAGATCTGGTCGGTTGGTTGTGGAAGGTGAAGGTCGTCCGGCTACACTTGGAAGTGGAAGCATTAACGAGGAGAACATCAAACGTTTGCTGGTGTTGGGACTGGCTTGCTCCCATCCGAATCCGGAGGTCCGTCCAACGATGAGGGAGATTAAGCAGGTACTGGGTTGGACTATGTCTCCACCGTTTGTCTGGTCCAATGACAACATTCGCGCAAGCAGTTTCACCACCATCTCACTAAATAGCACTGGGAATGTACGACCTCCATGAATTCCTCACAATCTTTTTGTCATCTAAATGGAAACGGAACCACGATGTGATTTGGGGATTTCTCGCTGTAGAATATTTACTTCTATTCATTAGCATTGGAGCTAAGTGTCAAACCCTTAAACTGATGCATTATTCTGTAAGGCTTTTTATTGTTTGTTCATAATTATCGTTTTTGTGACGTGAGTGTTTATCCAGTCAAAATTCATAAGGTGTTATAAGCTTAAATTTAGTCAGATTGGTCGGCCTAAACAGAGGGAAAAAAAGAGTCCCGAGCGATTTTTTAATCGTGCAGCGTGTACGAATTGCTGATAGAATCCCAGCGAAAAGACTCAGTTTTATGAAGCAGCCTTAGCGACTTTGGCTTTTGTATATGATGAAGCGTAAAGTCTTTCAGTTTAACTGTTTTCATATTTTCTTTTGACAATAAGGAAAAATAAAAGGCTTGGTTTTATGAAGTAGCCATAGGGTTTTGGCTTTTGTATATAACAATGGATTGTTGTAAGCTCTTTGTTGGCATGTTCTTTATGGTTATATGTATTTTATGGAGGGTGTAGTTTAACTATTTGATTTAGAATGTTATTTGTGGTTATATGCATGTTATTCCGGTGTACTTAATTTAATTTCATGATGTTTCAATTTTTTTTAAAGAAAGAGTTAGAAATTTTTGTATTTTTGTATATTTTTTATTTTTAATGTGTAATGAGGTGAAAGAAATGAAATTTTCATTATATAATTTTTTTTTTCTACACTATAGTTTTGAATTTAAAAATGAATTTAGTGTTTTGAAAAATTTTGGGATCACTTCAAACTTGGATTGGGTAGATTACTTAAATTTAAAAATTTTAGGTTATTATCTCATACTTAATCTCTAAATGTAATTGAGTGCACGTAATCAATGAAATGACTCAATGACTTTTACTTGGTAATGGTATATTCTTGTTTATTAAGTGTTTCTTTTGGTTGGCCATACATAACCGCATATTGAATTTAGAGCAATTTGCATAGGAAAGGACTTTTGGGTATTTGTCATTTCTCTTTGTGTAGGCGAGATTTAAAGAACAACATTCACCTATTTCTTTGATGCCCCTTTGCTGTTGCCATTTGGGAGGAGGTGATCTCCCTATTGGGAGTTCTTTATATCATAGACCATGCTTCTATACATAATTGCATTAATCTTTGGAACTCCAAAGCTAGAGCCCATAGATTTGTCCCTCTCTATGTCCTATGGGGGATTTAGAGGGCCATAAATGCTCTAATCTTTGAGGATAAAACCCCTGATACAAAATTTGTTTGTAACACCCCACGGTAAAACCTGTAAATGTTTTGTTTTACCACAATTTACATGGTCAAACCATGGGCAAGGCAAAGGCCTAGGTGGATGATAAAAGATAAATGTTATTTTTATGTAATTGGATTTTTTTTTTATACAAGCTATGGACAACCATAAAATTACCGAAAACGTGCTAAAAGAGAGTTTCATTTACTAGACAATTAAATGGCAGTTATTCCTCTCATTGGAGATAAATAATCTTAGTTGGGATAAGGAAGCCAATAGGTGAGGGGGGAGAAAACCTGAGGCAACCTTGGAAACTTGTTACCTAGTTGAACGAGGTCCATCAAAGGAGTTCAAGCCTCAAGCTTTATAACCTGAAACAAGACGTTGTGACATTGTTGAAGGTTGGTAGGAAACTTCCAGGTGGGGCATCCTTGAGTTGGTCGATGGCTAGTGGGATCCTTAAGATACACTTGTGATTTTGAGTTCTTGGGATGGACTCAAAAAGTATTGATTCCCTGGAATGATTTGAACTTAAACAAGAACACAACATAATACAAATATAACCATAAATAAAGAGATACAATAGAAATAACATTTCATTTCATTAATATCAAAGAACGGAAATATGCTTACATATATAATGGAAATAATCTAGCTCGAGCGATGGTAGCTTATCTCTGAGAAGAGATGTGGCGGCTACATACCTTTGAATTGTGTTATAATGAGGCTCAAAGGCCTTTTTATATTTTAACAACAAGGGAAAACCCTAAACAACTAGAACCATAACCCCAAGAGATGGAATGCTAAGCGTTTGTGGGCCCTGTTTGGGTTAGTTGGGCAGCCAACTTCCTAGGGTTGTAACTTGGTCACATTATCTCAGTTGGCATGTATGATACCTCGGTTGAAAGATCTCTCTGATTACTACAAGATTTTCCACACACCCCCGCCTATGGCTATAGACCTGTTGTGGACCTCAAAAAAACATTGTTTAGGGGGTCAAAACTACTCTAGAAGTTCAAGACCTGAAAAACTACTAAGAATAGTAAACACTGCTATAAACAATGAAATTAATGAAACCGGTTGGAGATCTAGGTGGAATAGGCAGGTGGCCACCAATATCCATTAGACTAGTCCTTTCTCATTAGGAAGAAATGGTCCCCATTATGTGTAAAGCCTCCATGAGGTAAGGAAATTTCTATTGGATGTGGTTCCTGATGAACCACTTTCTCTCATGAAGGAGTTGGCCTACTTTGACAACTCAATATAGTTGAAACTTTTGTTGGCAAGTATGTTTGATATACATGTCCATGATGAGATTAGTTTTGGCATGTTCCATGCAATCTAAGTTTAACTTTGTTAGTGTGAGTTGTTCTGCAATGTTAGATATGTTCAATAATGGTGGAAAGTAAGGCCGAAGGCAGTCCACATTAAACACAGGGTGCATACCAAGGAACAATGGAATTCTGAGCTTGAAATCATTAACCTCTACCACCTTAGTGATGGTGTATGACCCATATTAGAGCGGGTTAAGTTCGCGTTGGGGCCTAGCGAGGCGCTCCTTCTACAAATGTAGCCAAACTTTGCCGCCCACCTAGAACTTACGCAACACCTGAGGTTGATCATGTCACTTATCGTACTTAGCATTAGCTCTATCCAATATGTCATGGACCTACTAGCGGATGTGTTGAATGTGCTCAATGAAGCTATTAGCCCTGTCAACTTCAAACTGGATGTGAGTTAAGTCTGCTTGAGTAGCTGCAAATGGTATGGCCACATTAATGGGACATAGTGGTTGGAATCCCAACCCCACCTGAAAGGCACTGTGGTCAATTGACCTATGGAGGGCTCTGTTGTAGTTTTGTTAGACGTAAGGGAGAATTTTAAATCCATGTATGTGGATGCTTCGAGTTCTACATGTGCATTATGTGTGCGATTATCCTATTAACGACCTATGTTTGGCCATCAATTTGGGTGTGGAAAGTCGTGGACTTAGTGAGCTTGGTATCCAGCATCAACCAGAGACTTGACCAAAATGTACTTAGGATCATGTTGTCTTGATTTGAGATAATATACTATGGGATTCCAAAGTTTACACACACTCGTTCAAAGAAGAGCTTAGTAGTGGCTTATGTTATGATACTCTTCTTGCAGGGTTCCATAATGGTTATCTTAGAGAATCTGTCGATGACCATGAAAATACAGTCATTGCTATGCTTATTATAAGGAAGGTCCAACATGTAATCCATGGAGATGGATTCCCAACGTCGACTAGAAGTAGGAAAAGGAGTATATAGGCCTTGCTTCTTGATGGTTGGTTTGGAAATGGCGCATGCAGTGCAGGATCTGATTTAATTCCCAACATCTTGTCGAAGGTTCGGTCAATAAAAATACTTCTGCAGCACTAAAACTGTTTTCTCTACTCCGAAATGTCCAACAACCCCACTGTAGTGCACTTCCCAAGTCATATTGGCACTCTCGCTTGAAGGAAAACATAATTAATTAAGCTTTTAGTTATGCATTGAGGTATGAGGAAAGGTTAAATATCTCAAGATTTTTAATTTATTTGTTTGAGATTATATTTAGATTCAGTTATAAAATATTTCTTAAAATTGTAATTTTAGGGTTAAAAATTAGATATATTTAAAAATATATAGAACCAAAATAAGTATAAAAAGTTTTGAGAGTACAATTTTTGAGAGAAAAAAAACATTATTGATGATAAAAAATTGTGTATGTAATAAAATTAGTAGACTTTTTTGAGCTCATTGTAATTATTTCAATTATTTTTTATTTTCCATTTTTTATTAAAATATCCCAAAAAAAAAAAGAAAAAAAAGAAAAAATAGCTACCAAAACTATATAACTTTTATCATTTCTAACTTTTTATTTATATTTTTAAAATATGTTTTCTTTATATTTTTATTTACTATTAATATGTTTTAATAAAAATTATAAACAATTGGTTTATTTAAAATTCAAAAACTGGATAAAAATTAGTTAAAAAAACTATAAAACTCTTTATCTATTTTAATTATCTTTACGCTTAATTAAAAATTCCAAACTATAACATCAATGCAACATGAAATCATCATAAATATATTTGATTTTTACAAAGCACGTGAACTACTTAGTTTAGTCTTGGAAGCCATTGCAATGATATAGTTTATATCTCTAAGAAATTACTTTCTTCATTTCACATATAATTATGATTTTCGTATTTACCCTGAATCTGAGCGTGTGTAAAGTTGTTTATTAATGTGTTAGTTTGTATAAATAAGATAAATAATAAATATTTATGGATATATATTATTTAAATTTAAATTTATTAATTAATGTAAAAAATATTATAAATGTATTTGATTTTTACAAAGTGAGTGATCTATTTAGTTTTGAAGAAATTACATGATATGGTTTATATTCTATCTTTTACACAAGGTTAACTAATATTCAAAATTTATATTAAATTATTTTTTAAGTTGGATAAACTTTTTTTGATTGAAGAGGGTGCCAAACTCCATAAGGTAGGAGTTTTACCACCAACAAATCGTTGGCTATGAAGCTGTAATTGAGTGGTGATATATATTTTGTAGTCACTGGAGAGTTACACCTAGCTTCATCCACACATATCTCATTAATATCAATGGCCAGTAATCAAGGTTACAATAGAACTAGTGGCGGTGCATTAACACTAACCATGCCTAATAAATATATGGTCATATCTAGTCATCCACTTTAACATGGGTCATCACTTGGGGCAAGAACTCCAACTTTACGTCAAAGACAACCCAACCCAACATACAAGATTAATAGTTAGTACTATATGATATAGTGCTTTATAACATTAGTCCAATAAGTGATTATTAAGTATTATTGTTTTACACTACTAGCTTAGGTACACTACAAGGATGGCCTTGGTCTCATAGTATTAGTAGGATGCAACTACAAATGAAGAGGGAGGCAAAGATATTGATGCTGAGGAGAAGAGCAACATACATGTAGTTTAGTGTTGTTTTTAGTGTTGTTGTTTGCACACCATGGGTAGTAGTGCAACATTCAATTGTTGCAATTGTTGTATTCTAGTTTCCATGCTTTGTTTCGCTTGTATAAATGGGTAACACATAGAGCAATATAATAGATTTTAGGAAAATTGCTCTAAATGCTTAATCTAGTGATACATATTTTACTCTTAATGTTGATATTCATTATATTTCATGGTTTCCCTCTTGAATTATTGGCCTTGACCTTATTTTGCAACAAGATGGGCATATATTGATATTTATGAGTTTGTTTATAATTGTCAATAGTAACTGAAATTTTGAATTTTGGAAAGCCATAACAAAATATATTATTCAAAAAAACAAATTAAATTCAAATTTGTGATTCTCATCCAAGTCATAATTCAAATAAGAACATTACATATAGAAAATACACTAGTTCTTTAAAGTACTTATGTCCCATATTCATTGACAAATATGGTTAGTAGTACAAACTATTTTAGTGATCAAGTCTCAAGGAGAATGCTCTTTTCACCATCACAATCTTCGATCTTCCCATTCAACTCATTTAAGACATAACCGCCTCTGACCATCTTCCATGAACTATCGAAGGAAAATCTTGATACTCTACCACCCTGTGGACAAACTCCCTTCTATCAAAATGCAGCTAACTACACTTTTAATAGTTGTATAGGTGAATTGTTGCTGGGCATATTCAATAGTTAATTATGCAACTGATCTTTCTACAGACATAGTTATCATAACATAATCTGTAACCGATGCTCTTGAAGCCCAAAACACAACAAAACACATCAGCGTATAATCCAATTAACAATATTTTGTTTCTCACCTAAAAACATAAAGAACCACTAATTTGCACTACATTTCTCTGTTCATTAATTGATTCTACACGTTTACAAATTTTTCACACCAACAACAAGAAGTTTACAAATTTTACACTGTTTTTGCACCTTTACAAATTCTGCACTTTTACAAATTTTACACACCAACAAGAAGTTTACAAATTTTACTCGCCAACACAACAACCAGAAGTGCCCAAATGCAACAATGCACTAAATCGGACAAAGACAAAACCAATGGCCATTCTTTCCTATCACAACAGCTGGTGCCCTCTAATCGATCTCTTCAAATCTAGAACGTAACAGCTCTAGTTGTGAAATTTTTAGCTGGAGCAACATATCTTTTACTGTAGATCACAAACAACAGTCCAATTAGCATTGGGTTTTTCGTTGTGACACTGGACTACGCACATGACATCAGATTTGAGCAGCAACTTCTTGAAAAAGACTTTTAGGCTTCGCTTCTTCTCAAAATATCTGGCCCGGATCAACCCTTAGTCGATGTGTCAAAGCCGAATAGCAAGTCTTCAAGCCCCGCCAACAATGCAAGCCTCAAAATGAACAGATTTTCTCTGATCAATGACAGAGATAGCGAATTCCTCTTTATCGGCATTTGTTGGACCACCCTCCCTATTAAGATTCCTTCGCAATCGGGTCGACTATGTTGAACAAAGTGTGTTGCACTGTACTCCATCTACCGATTCTTGAATTTCAAGAATTTAACACCCAGTCCAGACACCACCACCTCGTTTTGAACTCCAATTGAAGAGAATCTCACAGACAAAGACTTGCTGTGTCCACCAGTACACGATGTTCCGACACCCTTTTCATTGCAAAGCACTCTGGTCATTGCAGACAACGATCATACAAATACAACAACTCACGCGAGCAACGCTTTTACTAACACAACAACACACCTACATTTCTCTATTTACATAGAATTAAAATTTATGTTTCTTCCATCTTTCCGGTAAACTATTTAAATAGAATTAAAATTTACGTTTCTTCCGTCCTAACCAGTGAGGGAGTCAAATCCATACAATCTGATACCAACAAAGAAACAATGAAATTGGTAAATTGGTAGGGAAGACATGGCGACAGATTACATACAATTAATTTGGATATTTCAATAAAAGTCAAATTACAATCCACATGAATAGTACAATTTAGATCCAATAAATTCCAAATAATGAAAATATTGTTAAGAAAAATTCTCAACAAAACTCCAACAACTTAATCTTACTTATATACCCATATAATCTGATACCATTAAAGAAATTGGTTTTGTAGACATGGCGACAGATTACACATACAATTAATTTGGATATTGCAATAAAAGTCAAATTACAAGCCACATAAATAGTACAATTTAGATCCAATAAATTCCGAATAATGAAAATATTGTTAAAAAAATTTAACGGTATTTATGCTCAAAAATATCATCCGATATACGATCATAACAACTTTGTTGTTCTATCGCTAGCTCTGTCTATTGTTGTGTTACCTGTGCTAACTTGCAGTGTGTAGAATTTAGGCAATATGGGAGGAAGAACAGTGCGCAGGGAGCTGCTGATACTGGCTGTCTCTGAGTCCGCTAGAGAAATTCTAGTTCGAGCTGGGTGGGTAGCATATTTCACACGATTTCAACAACCCAACGAAATAATCACCATAGAATTCCTGCAAAATTTACAGAACGGCCAGTCTATGGTGAGGGGTAGACAAATCACAGTCTCAGATGCTGTGATTGCACAAGTTTCTTGATTACCAGTTGAAGAACCCGTGTGGACGAATAAACGACTGAAGCTGCAGGGTTCCATGGAAATCTTTAAAGACAAAAGGCAAGAGTTGATCATCAAAGGAAAAGGAGTTCGACCATCATCCCTTGGAGAACCGTGGGGACAACTAGCTAGAGCCATTCAGAATTTCATTACATGTGATGGGCCAAAAGACGTGGTAAGGCCGCGTCAACTTAAATTGTTAGCAGTAATGAAACAAAAATGTTCAGTAAATCTACCCGCGTATTCGAATTTCTTACTGCATAATTCTGCTGAAAGAATAAGAATATCCCAACACATAGAAACAGTTGTAAGTCATCATTATTTAATTAGACTGATTGTTAGCTACAACCTCGCCCGGCAGCAAACAAGTTAGGAAGAATTAATATTTTCCATAGAAGGGGGTTTAGCTTTACCTGCTCCTAATCCTGTTCCAAAAAGGAAAAGGACTACCCGCACAGCAAACATTCCACAAAATCGTAGACACTCTGCCTGAATAAGGACGTAGTTCTTTTAGAGTAGAGTCAAGACGAGCAACCAGGCCCGTTAGGAGAAGAAATGACCAATGAAACACTCGCTCCCCGTAAAAAGAACAGAGCTACAATTAAAAAGATCAGGAAGGAATAGCGGAGGTTGCGAAAAATAGTGAAGAGGCTCAAATGAAAAATAAGGGAGTTATTAGCAGGGAAATTCCCAGAAAAAACCCCAGAAGCAATAAACGTAGCCATCCAAACTAAATTGTAGGAAACAAAATCTACGAGGACTCAAACTGAGCTCATACTCATTGAACCTGTTAGGGAACAACAGACAATTTTTGCAGAAACAAGTACCCAAACAGAGGCTATACTTTCTCAGGACTTAGCCATTCAGACAGAGATGGCACCCTCCTACAACACATCTACCCAGACAGAGGTTTAGGCCTCCTATAGCAAAGAAACACAGACAATCAACATCATTCTCATAGCAGGAGTACACAAACAAATACCCAAGCCAAAGATATCTTGATGAGCAACGACCCCGGTATAGTGAATCTTCAAGCAGATTTAGCCCAGGCTCAGCTTAGCATAGAACGCCTTGAACTAGAAACAATCCCCCAACAAAAATACTAGGAATTACAGAGGCAGCTTTGGGACATGAACATCTCAGAAAGTGAGGCATTTGAAAAATACTAGAAGGTAGAAGAGATGATTGAGAAAATGAAGCTCAGATTAGAAAAGATCAGGAGTCAAATGGATACTATTTGCTCCTTATATACTGACATATTAGCATGTAGATCTCCTGGCAATAACTATGCCGTATTTTTGATGGAAAGATACTTACAATTGAAGATTAAAGCTGTCAAAGCTAGAAAACTGATAGAGTTGAAAACAATTGAGGATTTTATAAATTGTTGCAAACATCATGGGGAAAAGGTTCAGAGGTTGTTGTGTGAATTTTATTTGCACAATTTTGTATTAGATGAAGCAACTAAAAAGAACCCCAGTCTTTTTGTAGGGGATGTACAATCTCAAGATTTTATTTCATTTGTTATTAACCAACTGAAATGGCTCAAAGCTCATAACACGTTCTAGAGGCAGGAAAATCGACTGGACCTTTGGGTTAGAGGTGAACCAAAAAACCCGTTACAAATCCTGGACAATCACAAAAATTTGATGAAGAAGGAAGGAGTAATCAAAACATTAGGGCCCATTCAGAAAGAAATTGTCCAAAAAGGAGTAGAGTATTTCCTCTCCATTCAAGAAAGCTCCTTGGCTACAGCTAAGTTCAGATGCACAGTTTCCAATAACAATGCACAGAATAGAGAGCCATTTAATTACAAAAATTTTAAACTCGCTGCAGAACGCTTTGTCATTTATAGTAATCTCATATTAAGGGAAGGTCCTTATTGGCTAGGCTATCAGTTCCGCGGCCCTATTAATTGGTATCTTGATGAGGGTACAAGGCTATATATGAGCTACCTAAAGGACAGACAGGGCATGTCTTTGAAATCTTCGCCAAGAATCATGGTTTCAGACCTCTTTACGACCTTTCTTCTCGAGCTTATTCCTTGACTTCTCTGCATACGAACTACATGGTTTTCATTAGGACATGAAAAAGGGTAAGTATGCGAGTATATTGGGTCATGGAAAGGGTATGGATTTACTATTAACTTATTATCCTTTTCCATTATTCTCATCCTTTCTATATCTCAATGCGCTAATCTATTAATAAATTATAGTAATAAATACAAAAATTATTTGTAGTTATGCTTTGGCTAATTATTATCCTTCAAAAAGGGACAATTGTTGTTCCCTAACTAAGAAATAGTGAAAAAGTAGCAAGCCAAGGAAGGAGCGCGGCCGTTACAGATAAGGCCAAAACAAATCAGAAGGATCAGCATGAGAAGGGAAAGATGTTTGAAGTTAGAAAATTGTGTGAATCCCTCAGGATGAAGAGATCCTGAGGGATCACTTTTACTATTTATCTTTTTACCCCTTTCTCATTATAAAAGGCAATGATTGTAAGCAGAAAGGGTGACGACTGTTGTTATTATTATGGTAATTCTCAATTACAGACTTTCGCTATATTGAAGAACGCAAATACATTGTAATACTCTTTCATGATTAATATATAAGAGGATTTGTTGTTCCTTTTCATTTATCTGAAGTAACCAGCAGTGTATGCTGGCAGCTAAAGGCCCGGCTTTTGGTGGAATTCACTGCTTCACCTGTGTCATATGTTTTCAATTATTGCAAGTGTGACAGTTTGATAGGATTATTTCTTTCTGCTATATTATTTCGTTGCTATACCTTATTTCTTTACATTGATAGAATAGTTCTGTTTTATATAATTTACAGTAGTGTTGTTTAATTAGTTTCCTTTCGGTTTGGATTGAGCTTCCTAGATTAATATCTTGCTCGATGTAATCCACTGTAATGAGAATTAACTACTGCTGTTAGGCTCTCAGATTGATGTCATTGTTGTTTTACAGACTAGTGTGTTTGATTTAAAATTCAATTAGTTTCTAAGAGAAGAGTTATCACCATTGTACTCTTAACTGATACTGTTGTTACTTATTGCTGTTACCTGAATTGTTGTAGGATTTGATTTCATTAAAGGATTGAGTTTTCTTTTAATTGCAATTAGAATTTACTTGTTGCATCCATTTGCTCTTGTATTTAAAAGATCTATACTGAAATTTAGAAGTATTACTCTCTGAGTTAAATAGTCGCCACATACTATGTACACTCTTGAAATAGAAAGACTTTCCCAGATTGATAATTACTGTAAAGATAATTAGGAGTTGAAAAGGCACCTTTTATCAGTCAACAGGGGAAAAGTCATATCTACCGTGATCTCATTAACGAATTTGTTGATAGATATATTCGATGGAGTTGTTTCAAAATCTTTTAATATTACCAAATTAGACATTAAAGCCTTATTTTGTTTTCTTCTATTGTTCGAAGCCGTTTCAATTGCCAAGGATCCACTGTCTGAATCAGATAATTTCTTTCTAAGTTTCTACGCAGTAATGTTCTTAACTACGCATCTATAATGTTTCACGAATTTTGAAGACATAGACCTTACCCAAGATCCACTACACAAGGCAAGCATCGATATATTCTGCATAGCCTCATCCATAACCATGTGCCAAACTAGAGTTTGACTTGAGGATTTTGAGGTTGTTTCAACCTTAGTTATGGTTTGAGGAACAACGTTGGTTATTTCCATCTCTCCCACTGCATCAACTGGATTAGTATCATCCGAAATAAGCATTTTCTGAAAGGTGATCTGCGTAGGTTTTATCCTAGAGTCGAGTGTTGACAGAGAGTTGGGATGTGTGCTAAATTTCTTATAAGTTTATCAAATTTAAGAGCTTGATTGAGGCTCCTTAATTCTTCGATTTTAAGGGATTTTAAGGCTAAGTAGGTGTTTATTCTGGACCAGAGTGCTGAATCAATATGGTTAGATAAAATCAAATGTAGGTCTAAAGCTTTCTTGTTTAAAAGGTTTAGGTTAGCACAAATTTTACTGATTTATGACCTGAGGAGAGACTGGATGGCTCTAACGAAAATGTGGCCATTCTTGGAGTTATTTAGGTTGTGTTTGATGCAGCCAAATGAAGGAATAATGGAGGCGTCTCTGCAATGTTTGAGAAAGGTGAGAGCTGACTTCTTTCTAGCAATCAATGATCTGAATCATTCTAATAAACTAACTTCTTGTAGTTTCTCCCTCCTGTATAGGTTGAAAATGATTGATTTGAGGCTTCTGTGATCTATATTTTGTGGGGTGTTATCTTCCGGAGTCATCACGATCATATTTTTTGTAATCGATGTTTCAAACCAACCTCCGTGGTTCATCATAAGGATTAGATCCATGAGAAAATAAGTCAGAACCCCATAGCATAATAAATAGTTCTAGGGTGGGAATGGGAATGAATGACAACCGATTGGTATGATAATCTTATAATAAAGTTTAGTTATAATTTATATATTTTATTAGAATAAAATATATAAATTATAACTAGACTGTATTATAACATTATCATACCTTTTGGCTGTCATTCATTCCCATTCCCACCTTATCCCTATTTATTACCCTATGGGGTTCTTACTTATTCTCTCATGGATCTAATCCTGATGATGAACCACGAAGGTTGGTTCGAAACGTTGATTACAACAAATATGATTGCAATGACTCCGGAAGATAATACCACACAAAATCTGATATATTTGATACTTTCAAGAAATGGAAAACTTTGGTTGAGAAATGAGACATGAAAGAAGTTTAAGTGTCTGAGATCGGGAAATGGAGGATAATATTTCGGTAAAGAGTTTCATAAGTAATGTTTAGAGCATGGAAGCCACACAGAGAAGACAGTTCCAGGAACACCATAGGAAAATGGTGTGTCAGAAAGGATGAACAGGACAATCATTGAGCATGCAAAGTGCATGAGATTGCATACATGATTTCCTTTACAATTTTTGTTAGATGTTGTAGATACTATTGTTTATATAATAAATAGAGGGCCTTCAAGTTCCTTGGATGGTGGTATTGCAGATGAGGCATGGATAGGTAAAAATATAAACTACTCATTTTTAAAGACTTTTTATTGTGAAGCATTTGTCCACATTAATAAATAAAATAGAACAAATCTTGAGGCAAAATCAAAGAAATGTACTTTTATTGGATATGGTGTTAATGATTTTAGTTTTCTCTTATATGATTATGAAAATAAAAAATCATTAGGAGTGGAGATGTCATATTTAACAAAGGGGTCTTGTATAATGATCATATGCAGGAAAAGAAACAGGAAAAAGGAAACAAGCGATACACAATTCTTGATGATATCACAAAAACAGTAAAGGTTTTTGAAAATCATAATGATCAACAACCACAACAACAACAACCACAAGGACAATAACAGGCACTCAAAACACCTGAAAGTGGTGTTAGAAGATCTACCAAGATAAGTATATCCCTTGAATGATACTCTCCTTCATTATATTATGTATTGTTGAATGATTCTGGTGAACCAAAATATTATAAAGAAGCAATGCGGGTGGAAACCAAGAAGAAGTGGGAGCGATCCATGAAAGAAGAGATGGACTCCTCAGTACATAACTAGAATTGGGACTTAGTCAAGTTGCCTGTAGGTAAAACAACATTGCAGAAAAAATGGATTTACATGTTGAAGGAAGAAGATGGAGGTAGAAAAAGGTATAATGCTAGAATTGTGGTGAAGGGGTTTGCATAGAAGAAAGGTATAGACTTTTATGAAATATTTTCTCCTTTTGTTAAAACGACTTCAATCAGAAATTTTTTATGTCTAGTAGCAACAAAAGATTTTCATCTTG
>APFE031150050.1:0-23629 GCA_000404065.3 Pinus taeda | reverse complement strand
CTTGGGGGATCCCACACCCCACAGGCCCCGAACACAAACATTGTGACTCACCCTCGAGTCACTTTGTAGGTGCAGAGATCTTAGCATGAAGACCTCCCAGCTTTGTTTGGATCACTGCAACTTGGGTAGTGCACTAAGCGGGCGCCTGCTGGACTTCTCCCATGCACTGTTTGGTGACTGCTGCTAAATTGCTGCTCTGAATATTATGTTGAGTTGCCTGTAATTTCATGAGCTTTCCTTCCATGGAGGTTGTAATTATATAAGCCTCGTCTATCCATGGATGTAGGCATGCTTTTAAGATTTCTTCTTTATGCTGAGTGACATCCACTTGTTCCTTGAGCGCCTTTGCCTCTTGCATCCGTGCCAGCCTTTGTATAAGGGAAACCGTCTGTACGGTTCCTTTTACCTCATCATACCTCTATTGGAGCTCGTGTGCCTCTATCTCTAGGCGCTCTACATTCGGATCATCCTTCAGGGTGGTTAGGACCTCAAATGACAGTTCGAAAAGCTACATGCAGTCTACCACTTCACTATCAACCACTGCTATTGCTATTGTAATAGTGGTGGTACGTTGTTCCCTGATATCTGGCAGAGTTGAAGGTTGAGCCTTCAACTATAGTTCTGTAATCTGCAGGTTCAACTCCAGTTGAACCCTAGCCATTTCTACTCTTGCATCGCACACCCCTGTGGCTAACTTATGAATGTGTGCCTCCACCAGTTCTTCTGCCTAAATGGCCAACTCCGGGACCATCCAACAGGCTTCCTCCACAACCTGCATTACCTACTTATTCTTCTCTATTGCTTCGTTGCGTTGCAGGCCCAACTACTCAATGTTGATGCACTGCTCGCTCATCACCTGTAGAGTGCGACTCTCGCTAGCCCGAACTTTTGCGGTGACTCCATCTTGCAAAAGATAGAGCATCTCCCGAGGGAGCATGGCCATATTTAATCTAACCCCTTTCAAACTACTGACCGTGACCTTGTCAGCCTCATTCTCTGTAGTGAGTGCTCCATCTAGTAGCACTATCGTGTTGGTCACCCTTGTGCATAATATCTCCGCAGTGGCTGAAGTGTCGATCGCGAGGTTGGTGGACACTGTGTGAGCCTATGGAGTGCGAACCTGCAACTCTTGCAACTCTGTTCGAAGAGCCCCCAATATGAGTTGTTGGTGTTCTTCAAATTGGTGGAGGGCCTCCGTGGTGACATCCCTCACTGTTTCACCGATGTCATGCAAATCCCCCTCACTGAGGGTGATTGGGTTGAAGGACGTCTTTGATGCCTTTTTTTTCTTTCGTGGCCTCGCCTTCTCTCGTGGTTGCTAACACTTGAGTTGGGTGGATATTATCTGTGGATCTGCACTAACTTGTTCTGTCTCTATCTCTAGTTCGGACGAAGGTGACTTATATCCTTCGCGCTCTTCTTCTCCTCCTTTCTGTTGTTCTGCCATCTTCACAGCGTTGCGCACTTTTTGGGCCTTAGTCGTTGCTTCCTCTTTCCTGCGCTTCTTAGGGAGTTGCACCATTCAAAGATTTGTCTCTTTCTTCTTGCCCTGTGAGGTGGACTTGTCTGTTTCCACTGTGGAGCTAGCTAGAGCACGCCACTCCAACAACGAAGACTCAAGGACTACAAATATCACATCATCAGTCACCAGATATGGTAGGTTATGCCATGTCTTTTTGGGGTCCTTCCACACCCTAATAAAAGCATGGTGGAAATCTGCTTTGAACTTTGAAAATCTCTGTAGACTGGCATATACTATGAGCGACAACCATGGCTTGTGATTGATCCCCATCGAGATATTCATCTCCATTAATACCCAAAAATATTGCTTTCTTTTATTTGCTACGCATCCTTCGTCGCCCACAGCGAAGGGTACTTCGCTACCTCTGGAAGGTCTAGTGTGAGCAAAGGGAATTGGCTATTTTCAAGTAGATCCCATGCCACTAGTACTATCGACAACAAAAGCCACGCGTAGTGGAATGTTTTTCCCTGCTCTTGTGCCTCACGATAGTTCACAAGGAAGTCACCCCATAGATTGTTCACCCAATTGAACTGGACTCCTTCCACACATTGCGCTGCTAGTGCAATCACTGGCGTGGGCACCTCATTCATGTGACACTTACGCATCACCTTCCCTGCTAATATCTGTGTCGTGACCTTGACTGCAGGGCTATTAATATTTGAGATGGCATATCCTCGCTTCTTCTTCTCCAACTTGAACTTCTTCTTCATCGCTTCCACCAGGCTAGCTCGCCACCTTTTCCCTCTGAAATGTTGGCTGGATCCTCCCCTAATTAAGGAAGCCATGTAATCTGGTGAATTAGATGGTCTGTGATGGGGATAGGCTACTCCAACCAAAAACACCCATCATGCACCAGGAGAAGCAACTGCCTGATGATGAAGACGGTCACTGGGGCGCGGTGGTAATGCAACACCCAGAGCAGATTAAGTAATCTGAGTTTCTCTACACCTCCGAGCCAAGTCTGCGGCTCCAATTGAACTTCCAACAGTTGCATCAATCCTATGGTGCATTAGCTTCTTAGTTGCTAAATGCAAGAACTTCTCATGGTCTACGAGGTCCAAATATTCAAACTTCAACACAGGAACCTACTGCAAGTGCAGTCCCTCAAAAACAATATCGTCTAGGAACAATGGAGTTTGCAAAGAGCTCTTGCTCTCATCTATGTCCTTTGGCACTTTAGCTTTGCCCTTTCATGGAGGAACATATTCAGGTAACCGGGTAATAGGCTCTACACCCTGGGTTTCAACTTCCATCTCTACATCCTCCTCATCCACCAGGATTTCTTTAGATTCCTCCTCCTCGGCCTCCAAATTAATGGCCTTCCCCTTTTCTCGCAAGGTGAGCTTGGTCCTCTATGGATTTCTGGGTGAGACATGCACCGGGATCATAACCTGCTTATCCTTCTTAGGTCTCAGTGTTCTGGGTGATTTAGGGACCTCAACTACCACTCTAACGCTCTCTAGGGCTTCCACTTCTACAATTTCCTGCGTGGCTTCCTCGGCTGTCACTACTCCTATGTCAATGGCTTCTACAGGTTCTGACATAGCACTATTCCACAATTCTTTCAGTGCCTCTAGCAGTTGCTCAAATGAGGAATTCACTTTCAGAGTCTCGAATATGTCTCGGTTAATGTATACTTGAGTGCGCAACAACTGAGCTCTCAAAATGCCAAGTGTTTTTCACTGGACACCCACTTGTAATTTATAGGGCCTTTTGAATTTGAATTTGACCATTGCCCCCACATTCGGCCCATTAATGCTAGATTGGCGACAAATTTTCAAAAATGTAATCCATAAAGTTCACCTTAAATGCCTGTCACCCACTCCATTTGTCCTCAAACCAACCATCAAATCGTGAATAGTGACTTTAACAGTCACTTTCCAGTGGACCTGCGCTCTAGCGTAGCCGTCTTTGTGTTGTCGCGGACCCTGTGACACTTCACTGCTTCACGCAGTCCTGACATCGCGTAGCTTTTGGGTAGTGTAGTTTATAGTCCCACACCTCATTTCAGCTACCTGGAGCGCTAACACTATGCTACTTCCATATAGCCTCATGTCCGGGTCACTGGTGTATGGCTTCAAATGACTGCTATTCACCCTTCTTGGGAAAGGTTCTCCATTTAACTTGACCAACTGTACTGGGCCTCCATTGGTAATCTCCTTAATAATATATGGCCCTAACCAGTGCATCTTGAAATTTCTGTGGAATCTATTAAACTTACTATCATACAACAAAACCAGATCATTTACCTTGAATGTGTGCAACTTGACGTGTTGGTCATGCCATGCCTTTTCACGCTGCTTTTGGACCTACTAGTGAAATCCAACCAAAAATCGTTCTTCTTCAAGCTCATCCAACTGTGTGAGCCTTTCCTCCAGGGCTCCGTGATCCATCATACCTATGAGCACTGCTATGAGCAGAATAGGCATGATGTATTCCATAGGCATCACCACTTCCACTCCATAGACAAGCCTAAAAGGTGTCTGTCCCATCATCTTCATGCATGTCGTTCGATAAGCCCATAACACTATAGGTATGCATACGTCCCAATCACTTCGTTGAGAATTGCATACCTTGATTAGCGCGTTTTCAAGCACTTTGTTGAACACTTCCACTATTTTGTTAGCTTGTGGGTGATAAGGTGTTCTCTTTTGATGATACACCTGAAATTCCTCTGTTAGTGCGTTGATCGTCTCATTCAGGAAGTGTGTACTGCAATCGCTCATCAAGATCTTTGGACATCCAAATCATGTCATTAAATGTTCAAATAGAAACTTCATGGTTGTCGTGCCTGTGCAATCCTTCATCGACTACGCTTTTTCCCAACTAGTCAAGTACTCTGTCACAATGATAATGTACTTCATGCCTGTCTTTCTTTGAGGTTTAATGGGTCCTACAAAATCTATTGCCCACTTTTCAAAAGGTTGAAATGTCACTTGTGGATTCAAAGGCATTTCATCCCTCTGCAATGACCTGACTATCCATTGACATACATCACACACCTTGCAATATGCCTTTGAATCATGATGAAGGGTTGGCCACCACAACCCTGCGCATAGAATCTTCCGCGCGGTTTCTCTTCCTACATAATGTCTACCCTCGGTGCCCCCATGAGAGTCCAGGAGGATGTTGCTTCATTCAAATTCAAGTACATACCTTCGTAGTATTTCATCATTCCCCAGCTTGTATAGATTCCCAGCAATGATAGAGAAATTTGTCGTGTGTACCACTAATTCCTTCTTTCAATGGACAAAGTATCCTTTTGGCACAATTCCAGTTGTTAGAAAGTGTATTATATCCTCAAAATGTCCATCCGCGATGCGCACAACAAAGAGTTGCGCGTCATGTAATCCTTCCTCCAAACTAGTAGGTTCCTCCCCTATCTCGATGTACGATAGTTGGTCAGGTCTTGTGTTCAATCATCCAGGCTTTACAACAACTTCAAAATCGTATTCTTGGAACAATAAGAGCCATCTACAAATTTCGCCCCTCAACATAGGCTTATTGACCAGGTACTTTAGCACGGAGTGCATGTGCATCTGCTTAGGTAGGGGATTTTCTCCATAGGCTTGTGTCCACTTCGCCAGATGTGTGCGCGGATCATCCTGCCCATCATACTTGTCTGTCAGATGCATCTTAGGTTTCCCAAATCATGCTCTCATCATCCTTCTACATTCGCACCAATCATCAAAGCTTCCTTTGTGTGTACCCCACCATTTTGTGGGCGTAGCTTGCAGGACACAGTCCAAGGCCTAGAAGCCTTGCTTTTCCAACACGTCCCTTTCAAATGCATCCAAGAATGTATCTACCTCATTTAGACCATAATAAGTAGGCAAATTTCTTTCTTCTGATGACACAGTGCAATGACTGGGTCATCATATTGCAATTCATCGTAGTTACCTCGTGTCACCGATTCTGCCAACGTTCTATTTCTTCATTGAAATCCAAAGTGCAGGAACTCTCACGCTCCCATGTAATCCACCAATACACAGTGTGATTCACCCAGTCTTGGTCTCACGATGTTATCTTATCGATGCATTCTAGATCATCATCACTTTCATAGTCGTATACTAGTTCCGTATAGCGCGATCCTTGAGCAGGATCCAGGGGTATTATTACGCGTAGTGACTTCTTCTCAAATATCATCTTTCGCTTCTTCAGATTGATTACCCCGTTTATATCAATAGCCCAGTCAATTCCCAGGAGTGCAGGGTAGGGATTGTTGTCATCAACAATCTCTATTACTTCAAAATCTACTAGTGCACTTGCTCCCTCAATATCCATAATAACTCCCTACAATTGCCCCATGGGTATGATTTTCTGTTGATTCGCTATCCTTAGCTGAATCAGAGACCATTGTAGTGTAGGTCTCCCCATTCACTCGCATATCTGTTTCAGTAAAACATTCGCATCTGATCCCAAATCCATAATGACTTGATCCATCTCTTATTCTTTGATCTGCACGGTGAGTATCATTTCACGCCCCGTCGTTATTTTATGCTTTCTGATCTTGCGACTACGTGTGGTTCACCTGACATGGTCCTAGCACATCTATTGATAAGTTCTTGTAACCCTTTTACGGCCTTACTGTCACGCAGTAACTTCATACAGGTTTCCAGGAAAGTAGTGAGCATAGAGGGGTCCATCTCTAGCTTAGGCTTATCTTTTCTTCCTAAAGTGGAGGCCTTAGTGAACCTCTTCTTAGCTTCCATGAAGGTTTCCCAAGCGCACTCCAAATCAAACTCAGCATCTTTCACTAGGGCTTTGTGAACCTAGATATTGTCCACTAGATGTTTCCCCTTATCATCACGCATCGCGATTCCACTTCAAAGCACTATATTTACGTTCGGATCTTCCTCGCGCAACTTAGACCTCATCATGTGCAGGTTCTGAGTTGGGGGAGGTGGTAGCACTCCTTTGTCATGTATCCTGGCTATTAGCTTAGGGAAATCTTCTATTTTATGATCAAACAATGTGCAATGATTGCACGACGGGCTATAGTGGAAGAGCGAGCATAGTGTCCTGGCCCTCTGTAATTGTAGCAAATCAATTGGTCGCAAGCTCTACCAGGTCCTCCTCTGCCTTGGTCTCTTCCGCACCCCTGAAATCCTATTCATGCCGTCCCTACATTTTGTTCAAGGGGCCGCATTTTAGCCTGAACTCTGTATGCGGGCATTCTAGTTGATAGCTCCTGCAAGTACACTCAAAATGTCCCACTGATCTACAAAATTTGCAGAAAAATTGTTGTGGAGTTTGTGTATACTGTTGTAACAAGTGGTAGTTATCGGTGGCATGCTTTCTGGCTATTTGATAGATAGCGCACAAAAAGTAGGCACCGCACTAGGTCCTGCTTGAGCTTCCAGCCTTAAAGGCATTGGTCCTCTTCCTGCAAGGTATTTTGTAGAGACTAGGCAGTGTTCTTCATCATGACCCTAAATCTTGCACTTCATGCACCATAATTCTTTGCGTACCTCTGGCTGAACCATCCTATCTTGCTTCAAGCTTTGCATCTCAGGGCACAAATTCTTCAGCTGCGCGTGGATCTGCTAAACTCCTAGATTAGGATCTTGCATCGGGGTCTCATGTAGTTTCATGGCAATCTCCAAGGCCTCTGCCTGAGTTGTTATCTTCTGCTGCGACAGTGCACTTCTTAAGTGTGGTAGTAGCGAAGCCACAAACCACTCACGATGCTATCCATCTATCAAATTCATGTTGGCTTTGCAGATCGTACATTTTAGCCTCTGATCTAGTTCCCAAGGTGTCTTGCCTGGTAGCATCATGATCTCTTTGAATCCAACAATCGGCTCAGCTTCACATTTAGGCCTGCTAAATTCCCTAGTCAATGCTGCTTGGATGTCCGCTACTCTAGCATTTGGGTTATCGTTGGAGTACTTAATATACCAGGTTAGTGCGTGATCTTGTAGAGCACTAACCTATGTTGCCTTCTATACATGGTCATCTATAACACCTTAAGCTTCCCATACATCCCTCACAACAAACCAGAATTGGTTAGGGTCCTCATTTCCCAAGCCTTTGAACAAAGGAAACTTCACTGTGTTTGCCATACTAAATAGCGGTGGTGGTGGAGGTGGTACGGGTGAAGTTGGAGATGATGGCAGTGAAGCCAGTGGTGGTGTGGGTGAATGTTGAATTTGCGGAAATACATGTCTTATCAACTGAATAGAACTTCATGGAGAGACCTTCACGATCCCTTCTTCATCCCCTCATGGAGGTGAAATCAAGGGGCTATTCTCTGGACCCTTATTTCCTTCGTTTCTATAAATTCTTCCACTTTGTGTAGACCCAAACATCAAGGTAACTTCATAACCCCCTTTTTGCACAACAACATTTTAATCCAAGTATTCAAAGATTTTACGTACTTACCTTGTGGTCATTTGAAAAAGCTTCCCTCTGCCTCGCTATAGCTAACTGAGGTGTCAACGGCGAACTCCATAACAAATCCTCCCATAATTTGATCAAGCCAATGATCAATGGTGTGCACGATCTTATCCTTTGATGCTTTTGACCTTCACATTAGCTCTGGGGTCCACACAATAGGACTGTCAAATTTCCACTGTCCTTGGCTATATGCTAGCTTCACGATCCACTCGTATAGCTTAGTAGGAAAGAACACAAAAAATATTAAGTGGATCTCCATATATAGGTATTGGTCCAACCACTGTTCTTTTAATAGTCACAGGTTTCTGTTTTCTTGTGCCACGAACTCGTGAATCCTTCTATCCAGCTAGCTTTCAATTTCTTTCTTAGTTGGATTCTAGTGATATGACATCACACATCTATGTAGATTCTAGTCCCGGCAAAGGAATCATTTCTTGGATTGAGGGGGCCTGACCTAGGTTCAGCGTTAGTTAGCCAAACAAATCCCTACACTACTAGCTCTTTCGGCATCAGCCCGCAGAGTGCAGACTGAAGTCTCACTCGGAGCAGTATGGTGGGATGCAGGAACCAAGCTTGCACACCCTTGAGATGGTTGTGATGTCGGTTTATTCCAACTATGCACTCCTTCATATAGGTTTATTATCCCTTTGTTGTAACCTTCAGTAACTTCGTGAATTGTTACAATCAGCTTCCTCACAGCCCTAACCAGGGGCTGAAGTCCTTTCGCATTGCTAGGGCAGCAAACTGTGATATTTTCCAAACTACACTAAGTATCTAACTTATATTATTACAGATCTTAGTTAGCTTTGCGTAATAGATGTTTTTACTTGTGTTCACCTAACCAACACACTTACATATATTCGCGCATCATATAAGCATTAGAAGTGAAATTTGTACCCAATATAATAGATGCATAATTAGGAAATAAAGACATAGAATTTATAGAATACTTATCTTTATTGATAATTCCAAATGATTACAGACTCGACTCGCCCTGCGCACTCAGTTGTAGGGGTCCGCGCACTCAGCTGCGGACTTCTAGGCCTTTGCGCACTCAACTGCAGAGCCTCTGCCTACACTACGACCCAAACTTAGACTTCTACTTCAGAGCTATGACTCAATTCTTCATCATTACTTCCATTCGTCCTTCTATTCTACTTAGAGCTTAGCTCTATTTGTACAACCCCATGGTCCGTGGACCATGGGTAGATCTTCTACAATTGATATTGCATTTTCAAAGTAAGGGTGGACAACCCTATGACTCTTTAATAACTACATGCCCCGTGACCACAAAATGTTGAATCTTTACATTTGTATTACAAAATTGGACCAAAATATTGGCTTTAAGCCCCAAAACTGCCCTTGGGGGATCCCATGCCCAACAACAAGTCAACAACAAATAATGCGATGACTTGGAAGGCCATGCAAGCACCATGTGGGGATCACATGGGAGCCACGTGTCCAATCTTGATGACATGGCATGTGGATATTGGCCAAGTATTTAAATGGATATATATTTTGATTCAGGAGTTAGATTGAGAAAAAATTGTACCATTGGAAAAGTTTCTATGAGACAATTGCAATTTTGTTATCCATTTTAGGTTTTGAATAAGTTGGAAAATATCATCAAATTTTGACCCCATTTCCATAACTAGAATCTTGGAGATAAGGTCAGCCTAGTAACTACCCTCTTTCTACCATTAGTAGGGGCTAGGGGTAGTAGGGGGTGTATTACAAAGTTGTATTATAGCTCTAGGTTTAAGTGTTGGACTTGAAAAAGGATCACATGCATACTCTAGATGAATGCTTGATATGCTTGATATGCTAGATTTCCTTTCTACTGACAGATGTGTGATGGTGTTGAAAGTGATAATTACTTAACTGCATGGTCTCATGGAATTATTTATGGAATATTATTTATGTGTTACTGGAAAATTTGGCATTTTAGATCAATATAGACCAAGTTAATGAGAATCTGTGTTATTTTACTTTTCCTTTCCAATTGGCTAACATATATGTGTGTGTAAAAGAATAGTTATAGGCATTAAGATGCAATAATAAAGAGAAATAATAGGCGGAATATTTGAATAGTATGGTGTGAATACAACCCAACACAACCTCGAAGAAGATTCAATTGGTAAGATGAAAGAAGAGGACAATATGGAATTGATGGATACTCTCAAATGCCTAAGATCTGAAATAAGAATTTGTAAGGTAGATAACACAAATATTGTTGGAGAGAAAATAGAAGTGAATTCCATATTATTGTAGAGTGTGTCATAATTTTAAAGACAAATACAACAAGAGAATGATACTATCCATCAGGATAAGTATAGGCCTACGAATAGTTCACTAGAGATCCAATGGCATGAGTTGGATAATAAGAAGGAAGAAGGAAACCAATAAAGAAAAAGGAATATATATGTAGAAGGAGGAATAACTTTTCTTAGCACACTAGAAATAGAATCAAGCAGTGATGTTAAATCATCAGACTGTGCTGAAAAGAGATATTATCATCAAAGGAAGAGAAAGAGGATTCTCATTCTAGAAAAAGTCAAGAAAGAAAAGCCCCCTATCTTTGATGGAAAAGTAAAGACAGTAGAAAATGGAGAGGCTTGGCTCTTGGGAATAAAGAAGTGCTTTAGATTGCATAATTATTCTGAGAACATGAAGGTTAGGGTGGTTGTCTTCAACCTAAAAGGAAAAACTGATATATAGTGGGATTATTGCACTAACATCAAAGGAATTATAGAGAAGGAGCTAACATGGAGGATGTTTGAAAAGTACTTTGAAGCAAAGTACCTATCTGAGAAATATTATGATAGTATATCTAAGGATTTGATGAACAAAAACTGGGGTAGATGACACTTGAGGAGTATACTAACAAATTCTTGGAACTACTAAGGTATGTACCTTACATCAAGGATGAGAAGACTAAGATCTAGAGGTATGTCATCGAGCTACCACAAGCATATAGAGACAAAATATAATTCAGTGAACCTAAGACTTTGGATGAGGTTATTTAGAAGGCCAAGCATTTCTATGAACAATATAAGCATAAGGATGATGTCTGGGCTGACTAGAAGAAGAAAGGAAAAGGAGGAATGAGAAACTTAGGATCCAAGCAAGGAGGAAATTGTGGAAAGTTTAATAACATAATGAAAGGTGAACATAAACAAAATTCCACAATCAATATTAAAACATCTCAAAAATCAATGAATGAAGAAGGTGAAGTATCTAGGAAAGGGAACATACAATGCTAGGAATGTGGAGAGAACCATCTGCAAAAAAACAAAAAATTCCACTATTACAAAAGGTTGGCAAGAAGTTATATAACCTACAAGAGGCAACAAATGTGAATTATGTGATCCAAAGCATCCCTAATATATACATTGCATTGGATAATAGGTAGGTAGACCAACAAGAAACAATCATTCAAATGGAAGGTATGGTAAAAAATTTCACTGGTCTCAATTTTAATTGAACCTAGATCTAATTTTAGCTACATGTGCCCTAACATTGTGGAAAAATGTGAATTTCCAAATAAATCCCATGAGGAATCATGGCTTATTCAACTGACCACTAAGATAAAGGTATGGATAACAAATATAGTTGAGTCTTTCCTTGTAGAAATTGGGTGCATCACTACTATAGTCAAATTGAATTTGCTTCCATTGGGATCATATGATGTTATGATAGGTATGGATTGGTTAGCATCCCACAGGGAAAAGATGAATTATTATGAAAAAATTCTAAAGTGCCTCAGCAATGAAGGTGACCCAATAAAGCTACAGGTTTTTAAGAGACTGATAACACTTAGAATTATCTCAATGATGTAAGTAAAGTTTTGTAACAGAAAAGGTTGTTCCCTTTTATTCCATCCAGATAGCATAACAAAAAGGGTCCAGTGCATATCCCTTAGTGAATTTCCCAAAGAAAACAAATTTCAAAGATGTATTCCTAGATCAATTTCTAGGACTACTTCCCAGCAAAGATATTGATTTCATCATCAAGTTGATTCTGAGAATAACAATAGTAACAAAATCCCACTATTGTATGAGCACCCTTGAACTCCTGGAGTTAAAGTTGCAAAGAAGAAAATTATGGAGAAAGGATACATACGGCCCAACATATCGCCATGGGTAGCTTGAACATTCTTTGTTAAAGATAAAGACAAAACTCTACGTTTTTCCATAGACTACCAACAACTAAACAAAGCCACTACGAAAAATAAGTACTCATTCCCAAAAATTGATGATCTATTTGACAAATGGATAGGAGATGCTATGTTTTTCAAGGTCGATTTAAGGACTATATACCACTAGGTCAGGCTTAAGGAAGAATAAATTTATAAAACCATGTTAAAATGAGGTATGTCCACTATGAATTTGTTGTAGTAACATTCGGGCTTATAAATGTTATAACAACCTTTATGTGTCTTATCAACAATGTGATTAGGCCATATTTGGACAAGTTTACAGTACTATTTGTGGATGACATCTTGGTGTGTTCAAAGAATGAAAAAGAGCATGAGGACCACCTGAGAGCTATTCTACAACTACTCAGAGAGCATAAATTATATTTCAAATTAAGAAAGTGTGATCTCTTTCAAACTCAATTTCACTATCGACGTCATGTCATCTCAAAATCAGGGGTGGTTGTGGATCCAAAAAATGTCAAAGTGATAATGGAATGGCCCATGCCCCAGAATTCAACATAGGTTAGATCATTCATGGGGTTGTTATTATTGAAGATTCATTCAAATATTCTTAAAGATTGGGCATCCCACCACTTCCTCACAAAGAAAAGGAATGAAGTTCCAATGGACACCTAAATATGTAGCCAATTTTGAAAAACTAAACAATTTACTCACTTGTGCACCTATCTTCAGAATATCTGATCCAGAAAAGGATTTTATAGTTTGCAATGATGGTTGTAAGGAGGGACTTGGGTGTCCAAGTATTGATGCAAGAAGGACATGTAATATGCTATGAATCTAGGAAGATGAATGAGCATGAAAGGAACTATGTCACCCATGACCTAGGGTTGGAAGCCATTGTGCATGCACTAAAAATGTGGAGGCATTACTTATTGGGAAGGAGATTTGTTCTGATGATAGATCATGATGGATTGAAATACTTTTTTGGCCAACCCAAACTAAATTCCAAACAAGCTAAATGGTTGGCATTGAATAATGAGTTTAACTTCAAAATTAAGCACACCAAAGGAAAATAGAATAAGGTGGAAGATGCACTCAGTAGAAGTTTTCAAGAGGTTCTCCTAGCATCCATAAGAACTTTCTCATTTGACATCAAGGAGAGGATCAAAGAGGGAATTATAAACAATTAACATTACCAAATATGTGAAGAAGTGTTGGAAGGAACAACTAGATGGATTAATAAGCAGAAGTTACCAGCTCAATGACGATGCAATACTAATATTCAAGAATAGAAAATATGTGCCCAATGTGAAGGATTTAAGGAAACTTATCATGGATCAATTCCATAAAAGGCCTTACTCAATTCACATAGGATCAAAAGATGATGACAACGTGACGAGGAAGTATTTTTGGCCAGGAATGAAGAAAGATATTGCAGAATACCTTGCAAAATGTTTGGGAATGTCAACAAGTGAAGGTGGAGTGCAAGCATCCAACTGGATTACTCCAACCAATTCCAATTCTAGAATGGAAATAGGAGGCCATATCCATGGACTTCATTACATGATTACCCAAGAAATCTAGACAACATGATGCTATCATGGTGATAATGGATAAGTTAAGTAAGGAATCTCATTTCATAGTTGTAAAGTCTACTCATAAAGAAATAGAGATAGCCCATATATTCATGGAAGAGATAATAAAATTTCATAGAGTACCCAAAAGGATAATATCAAACAGAGATGCCAAGTTTACTTCTAAATTTTGGAATTCATTTTCACTAGTATTGGAACCCAACTAGCCATTAAAAAATATTATCATCCTCATAGTTATGGTAAAATAGAGAGAGTAAATAGAATATTGAAAGACATGCTAAGGATGTGTGTGATTCATTATCCAAGAAAGTGGGAAAACTACCTTCCACTAGTAGAATTTACCTACAATAATGGCTATCATGGGTCATTGGGACTAGGCACCATCGAGGCAATTTATGGAAGAAAATGCAACACCCCTATTACTTGGGATGATATAGTAAATAGATTAATTGTTGGGCAATATTTTATAAAATAAATGGAGTAGAGTATGATGAAGATCAAGCAAAATTTAAAGGCAACTAAAAGTAGGCAAAAACGTTATGCATACCAACAAAGGCTACATAAAGAGTTTCAAATAGGAGAGCATGATTATGTTTGTAT
Source organism: Pinus taeda (assembly GCA_000404065.3). Classification (NCBI taxonomy): domain Eukaryota; kingdom Viridiplantae; phylum Streptophyta; class Pinopsida; order Pinales; family Pinaceae; genus Pinus; species Pinus taeda. Next base: position 9,354 of record APFE031150050.1, on the reverse strand, counting down.
TAATCCAAATAAAAGATCATTAGAAATGGGTACATGTGCCAAGTTGGCTCCTAGATATAGTGGACCATTTCAAATCCTAAAGAGAGTTGGGCTAGTGGCCTACAAATTGACCTTTCCACCAACAATGAAAGCTCACGATGTTTTTCATGTTTCCATACTTAAGAAATATGTTCATGACACTAATCATGTTATTGACTAGTCTATGATATAGGTGGAACTAGAGGGAGTGTTACAATAGAGCCATTATGCATATTGGATTGGAGGAAAATCATGCTCTAGAATAGAATAATAGAGCGGGTCAAGGTGTATTGGAAGCACTTTGGACTTGAAGAAGCTACCTGGGAGATGGATGAGAAAATAAGGTTGAAATACGAATATTTTGATTACTAAATAAGTGGATCCAAGAGTTGTGTGTGAAGCTCATTTTTTTTGTTCTTTGTTTATAATAACACTAAGGATGGTGTTCCCTTTAAAGGGGTGGGGTTTGTGACAACCTTGGTATGCTTTCCCCCTAATTTTTTTTTAATTTAATGATATTTGATATTATAAAAGAGTATATTTTATGTAATGGCTTGAAGTGTGGGACCACAAATCCATGATCTAAGAGGAAAGAGGAAAGCTAAACCAAGGTGGGGCTAGATGGAACCTTTAATTAATTTTATGGCACAAATAATAATAAAAAGAAGAGGAAGATTCCAAAACGAACAAGGAGAGGCACTTGAGGAAATGATAAAAATGAAAATGCATAGTAATATAGGGTTTAGACCTGTTCTTAGTGAAACTCATGATTAAAGATGGAAAGATATATGAGCTGAGGAAATGAGATTCCTAAAGGAGGAAATTGTGACCAGAAGTGAAATAGAATCAAGAGGAAATGGGAATGAGTGATTACTATGAAGTAGCTAAGAAATAACTTAGGGTGTTATCTAGGGCTTATAAACCACATGCAAATGGGTGCTTGCTGTGGGATAGCCAATAAACCACCCAGGGTACTTGTTATGGGCTAATAAATCACTCTTAGAGTGCTTGACATAGCTAATTAACCACCCAATGTCATGAAATTTTTTGTGTTTGACTAGGTAATAAACCACCCAATGCTATATGTATTTCCTATCCTCCATGGCATGAATATGAAATCTTGATAAATCTACTGAAAATAATTTCCCCTTAGATTATGGATCTGGCTCGTAGGATGACTACTACAAGTGATTATGGCTATAGTAGGTCTACAGTTTGGTGGAAAATTGAAGTACTGGTGGGCTCCAGTATTGCACCAATAATGTTGCAACTCCTGGGACTCCCTTCTTTATTTTTATCAACCCGGCAGTTCGTAACAAACTTGGAAGCGATGGTGCTGTATGCACAAGTACTAGCTCTTGCTGCAGCTGTCACTTGGTCAGCTGGCACAAGTCCGCTAGGAGCTTAAGCCAACTTCTATGAGCTCTTAGAAGAAGCTTTTTAACTGATGGATGAAAGCTAACTCGAAGGAAGCTAATCTGCTTGCGAAAAGAAACTGAAAAGCTGAAAGAAAGCGCAAACCCTAGAAAACCCTAATTCTACCAGCTAGTCCTACTGATGCAAAGAAGAGAATGCAAGCTACTGAAAGAGATGCCATTACTTCTAGAAAGGTAAAATACATGTGTCTAGACTACCTCTATCTGAAGAAAACGTCTTTTTGTATTTTTGAATAAGTTGCCAGAATTATCATGCATAGGCTTTCACTGTTCTTGACTGTGCAGAGGCAGATCAACAAGGAGAAATGCTTGGAAGAGGTTGGGAAAGTTCAGAGAGGGCCTAAGGGGTCGCTAACACCCTTCTAGAGAGTTTCATAGAGTTTCGTTATCAAGAAACCTCATTTGTGAGCTTCTACAGGAAGTCTGCAGGGGTTCTACAGGATGTTCAGGAATTTCTACAGGATGTTTAGAAATTTCTACAGGATGTTCAGAAATGGGATTTTGGAGGATGGATGAGTGAATAAAGATGAAGGAATGGATATGGAGGTAGGATAGGGGTTTGAAGTGGTCAAGGGACTGGTGGATGGAGTTGAGAGAAGGTGTAGATGGCTGAATTTGTTCAAAGAGGGTTGAAGCAATGTTTGCACAAAAAGGTACGGCTATGCAGGCAAAATGACAAATGTGAGGCAAGAAACCCAATTAGGGGATGGAATAGATGGGTCTGATGAAGTTTGGGTGGATGAAGAAGTGGTAGAGATGCTCTGCAATGTATATTTCCGATTAAACAAATAAAGACTTGCAAGTAATCAAAGACCTAGTTATACCAACCTAATCTGATCTAGCTAACAGTAAAGTGAATGAACAGAAGCTTTATTTGCAAGGAAACCATGTATATTAACTATGCAATGAAGCATTCAAAGATCTGAACATGTAACCAACTTTTGCAAACGAAAAACGTACACTAGTGATTGCATGGCAAAGCAAAAATAGTGTTTTTGTTTGGGACAGCAAGGTTACTTTGATCCCAGCCCGTGATCCTATCAGGAAGAGGTGAAACCAAAGGTGCTCGTTGGCCTTTTTCTGAAGCTTTTTCCCTATTGATATCCTACCAACTTAATCTAAACATCAAAAACCTTTCTAACCATCAACAGTGACCTAGTTAATCAACATAATTTAATATGCCTAACAGAAATAATTTTGCAAATGCATAAAGGAGAAACAACGATGCATAAAGGAGAAATAACAATACATAAAGGAGGCCTTGGCTCTCAGGTTGGGCCCAACCCTAAGAGCTACGGCTCCTATAAAGAACTCAGAGCTGATATAAAATAGGACTTCTTGTCATTATCAAAAAATAGTCATCAACCGAACATTATGCCACAATGGCTACAAGAAAACGAGCTAAAAGTGACAACACTATAGTGCAAAAAATGCAATAGTTTCAAAAAGTAAACTATGAAGGCTGAGGCCTTCTTATTTATACATCACGAGGGGCCTAGCAGGCCTCCTAAATTCAAGGGAATCGGCTGTCCCAACTGCTAGTAGACAGTCCCTCTTCCCAAATTTGCTTGGCTGCCTTTAGGATCCGTTTTGGTGGCCTGTGAGCTCGGTGTTGAGGGTGGGGATCCCAAGGAAGGGCCATTTAATGTTAGAGACAACCCCTCTACAAATCCTCACCTCAAGCTTGGCTATCACCTAGCCCATGATTGCTCAGTTTTGCTCCAACATTTGTCCAAAAAACCTGAAATAACCACGTATTAGCCTCCTAGGTAGAGTGACCACCCTTATTCGTTCAAATGGCATAAACATACTAAAAAAATGCATAATCTATGAAAAATGGAGGATTGAACAAGCACAATTAGGCAAAATGAGCCCAATAAGTTACCCAATTCAGGGCTCATCATCACCCCCCTGCTAAATGGGTTGCTCATCCTCTAAGCAACTAGTCCAGCTCATCCTTGATTGCCTTTATCACCTCCCTCACATCCCAAACATCTGAAGTAATATCTTCTTCATTGTCATGGAATCCGGCCTTCCTTTCCACCTCTTCCCACTGCTTATGCTCCTCTTCTTCTGTGCCTCCTTCCAGCAACCCCAAAAGCAAAGGTGGACTTAACTTGAGGCCTATCCAGCTGGCTTGAAGATTCTGCATAGACTTTTTGTAGAGAGGCACTCATGCCAAGGCCTCCCTCATTCTAGTTGGGGTGTGCTATTCTCTTATTTTGAGGCTGTGGGACAATGTGCTCCACCTATGGGTGCAAGCATGAACACAGTTGTCCCCCAATAATTGCTCCATGTCCTCAAAATGTGCTATGTCCTGAGCTTGACGATCCATGTAATCTAGCAGGGCCTAAGAGTTGTTTGCTAGGTGCTAGTGGGCGGATATCAATGCTGAGGGATCCCCTCGCTCTACTCTAATCAGTAGGGGTTCCTGTAGTTCCCGATCCATGACATTTTTGACCTTTGTTGCTCTCTTTTCTTCATGGTTTAGCCATGAGGTCATGGCCATAAGCTGCATGTCCCCTACTGCTATGTTGGGGTCCCACGAGGTCATGTTGGGAAGGGCCAAATTATGAAGGTAGAACTATGATAGCTTGGCCTTGTCTTCTGACGAACTATTGTTACATAAAGCCATGAATTGTTGGGGGTTTTGGATTTGAGTGATACCCCTCTGTGCCAAAGTGCTGATATGAAATTGCAGCCACTGGTCCCTGAGGTATAGGGCATAGGATTTGGTCGGCTACCTACACTGCAGAGCTTCCATTGCCCAACTGGCCATGCAGGCTAGTTGGGCCTCCTTCTCTTGTATCTACTATTTTAGAGACTGTATCTCTAGGCCTGTTTGCAATTCTCTTTCCTGTAGTTGCCGATTTAGTGTCTCAAGTTCATCTTGCATTCCTTCCTTTCTCTGAGGTTCTTCTGTGGTATCTTTGGCTGTTGTGGCCTCCTCCTGTTGCTGTTGTTTTCCCAAGAGGTGAGGCCTGTCTTCTTTCCTCTGTCCTTGTAACTGTAGCTGCTGTCTAAGCATCTCATTCTCTTCTCCTAGCTTGGCATGCTGGTAGCTCTCCACATGTCATACCCTTGCCAATTCTCTTTGGGCCTCCTTGATCTTTTCCTCCAGAGGACTTATATCTGCCACACCCTTGGATTTAGTGATCTTCATCCAATTGTGGGTCCTCAACTCTTTCTTCCTCTAGTGCTAGGAAAAGTGGTACTGTGAATTTTTGGGGAATGACCTTTCTAGCCTCCAAGAAGTTACAGTAAGAGCCCAAGCTGGGCTAGGGGCTTAGTTCCATAATGGTATCAGCCTTCTCTTCCTCCAGTGATGCCTTGGTTGCTTTTTCCTCCATCTTTTTAGTCTCCTTCATCCTAGCCAATGTTTCCTGTAGAACAACCTTAGCATCCTGTAGAGAGGCCTCTGAGTTCAACTTTTCCTTCCTTTCTTTCCATGTGGATGTCTTCAGGCTTCCCCGCTCATATGTGATGGATGTCTTTTGTTTGGATGGGGTGTCATCAATTGTAATTGGTCCTTTGGACTGTTTCTCTTTTGGTCTGCCAGTTTTAATCCTCGTGCTTCTTCTTGCCTTAAAATACATGGAAGGCTCCCTCTTCCGATTTTCTTTTTGCTTTGGACATGTGCTGAGGGTGTCCAGCACAGCTGCTGCCTCCCTAGCTAGAATCTCAGGAGATTCTTCCTTCCCTTGCCCTTTTTCCAGACATCTGTAGAAAGTCCTGTGCTGACTGTTTTCTGGCTTCCTGTAGAAGCACTTTTTGGACATCCTGTAGAAATGGCTTTCTGGCTTCCTGTAGAACCAATTTGCACTATTTTGGCCTGCTTGGCTGGGGGTGCCTTCTCCTTTAGTTTGGCTGTGGCTGCCTTAGGTGTGCCTTCACTTGCTTGGACTTTTTCAGTCCTTTCTGCCTTGCTCTACAATCTATTCTCCCTGGGTGTTTGTGTCATTTTTCCACCCACAGTTTTGGCGTCAGCAGCTTGGCCTTTCTCTCGTTTCTCTTTTTGTCCTTGCTTTGGTGGTCTGCCTGGGGTTTCCTGACCCTTGGCTTTCTTTCCTGCCTCAATGTGCTCCTTCTCCTCGCTACTGGATGAAGTGAGTTCCTCGGCCAAAATTCAGATATCATCATCCTTAGACATATTGCGAAAAATATCCCAGGAGAGAGGGACAATATAGGTATGGAGTGCATCTAGAAGCTTGATAAGCCCATGATGGGCTAGCTGGTCTGGTGTCCCTTCCTTCAGTTTTGTGGCACACTCAATCAAGGGTTGCAGGAGGAAGTAGGGGATGCTCAACTTTTGTTCTGTGGGTAAATCCATTTTGTGCCTGAGTTCAGTTAGCAAATGGAAGTGATAACCATATACAATACTGAACCACCCCTCACAGGTAATATATTTCATAATCTGAAGGCTGACTTCGCTCCAAAATGGCTATAGGCTGGTCCTCCGGACCCCATTCTTATCCTCTGAAAATTGTTCGTCTGGTAGGAAGAATTCCTTTTTAGCCTTTTGGCCCAATTTCCTCTCCTCTTTATCCCAGGGTATCCAAATTGGTAGATCAGTGACTCTGCTAATGAGTTGTGGGGTGAGCTTAGGGTCAACCCTCCGAAGTTTACAGTGGATAGTGTCTTTGATTTAGGCTTCAGGGACCTTAGGAATTCCTCTTTTATTTCATCATCGTGAACTTGAATTTTGTCACAGAAGGTCATCCAGTTTGCACGGGAAAATAGGTCTACCACCTGAGAAGTTTCTTGCAGTTCCTTGGAATCTGAGGGTTCCTTTCTGATAAACCCTCCTAGCATGGTGAAAAATGCTTTGTTTTGGCTTGTGCTTTGAGCAGAAGGGGAATTCTATGTCTGTTTCCTCCTCAGAACGTTGAAAACAATATCCCTCATGTCACTTTGTATCAATTCCCCGGTTTTAAAACTCGACTGCCCGTGTACAGAAGGACGACTCTGGTTTCCCTAAACAAAGTGCAGAGCTCAGTTTCCACCCTCCAGCATACATATAATAATGTAAAATTCACATTTTTTTTTCCCATCGGTTAGCCTTGACAGTGTTTCAACTTCTCTATAGGAGGAATTTTCTTCAGGACCCATGGAGAAAATCTTGGACGCAAACCAACGAAGAAATTTCATGCAACCACAAGTAAACTGCTATTTTGATTCACAGACAGACTTGCTTTTAATTTTCCTACTCCAACACGTCGAATTCACCACCTTTTGAAATATCATGCATGGGAATGGTGTGTTCAGGCCTACCTTTCTTCGAATTTCCAACTTTGACGTAGACAGTCCAAGTTCTCTGTTATGCCAGGTTTCTTGTAGAGCTCCATCCTGTAGAAATCTTTTCTAGCTTCTGGAGGACGTCATGGTGCTTCTAGACAAGTCTGAGACACGAAAGCACGTTGGGATGGGCCGAGAAGCTCGGGCTAACAAACTGTAGAGGAGGAGGACGCGTACTCTACTGCAAAACCGTTACAAGTACAAATGACAGTGGTTCATCGTGAATTATTCGGCCGATCAATTTGAATTACTGTGCAATTCATGGAGTGGGGATGAGCTGTCCAGGCCGATCCGTTAGCCAATGTCATGGCCATCATTCTTCGGCATGTCTCTGACCGCCAAATCCTTTCTCTGCCATTAACTTCTGCCATTTCTGCCAAACTATCGATTCTCCCCGACTGGACACTTCCCACGTGTCAACTGCCCGTCTCTTTGGCATAACCAGGCTCGTTCGGATCCCACGAGGCCATCCGACTGGCTGTGGGTGGCCAGTTGGCTGGCCACCGAACTTGTTCAATCCGCACATTTCACAGTCATGCAAATTTTAGAGTATAGTCCATGCAATTCGATGAATAAGGTTAGACACTTACCTGTGTGGCCGTGGGCGTGTTCTGCAGGCTTGAGGACGTGGAATGTTGGATTTGCTTGCTGCTACTTCGTGAATGGGTTCTGGAGCTCCTTTTTCATTGGCTTATGCTGGATGCAAGACTTCGGGACCTAACCCTCTAGTTGTAGATGCTGCATGCACCGGCTTTGTCTGATTTGAGCTACTGGTGACTCCATAGTATGTGCTCCAGCCGGATCAACTGCTACAGGATTCTTGTAGGACATCCTGTAGCTGATTCTCCTCCTGGGATGCATGCTGAAATGAGCAGGATTGCGTTCACAAATGAAGGGTCCTGATGGAGCCTTGACAGGTAGAGTGTGTGAGCCTCTGCATGCTTGATTTGTCACTTGGAGAAAAAAAAATTAATCTGAGGAAACAGAACTTCTTGTATGACTGTGCAAGAATACATAACCAGATTGTTGCAATGGTGGTGGAAGGAGATGAAACAAGTGGTGAATGGAAGAAAATGGTGGTTGCATGCCCCATCAACAGATTTCAAGCTTCAAATCTCTCTCCAGAATCAATTATGGCCTGCCCAAAGGCTCTACAGGATGTTTCCTGTAGAAATGCAGAACTTCCTGTAGAAAGTCCTGAAACTTCCTGTAGAAGGTTGAACCTTGACCAGATTGTGTCCAAATCCTGAAAAAAGTGAGTGTCCATGGAGGGAGTGTCTGTGAGGATGCCTGGTAACTTGGTACGGACCCCTGTCCTTATTTTGGCTGACCTTCTTTTCTACACTATACTCTTGCAACCTGCAATAATTCTTCAGAGATTAAACCTGTTTTTTTCTTTTCTTCTTTCTTCTCTTTTTTTTTTTTTGGAGAGAGAGACAGCAGGGGCGCCTCCATGAGGTTTTCACCCCTACTATCTGCCTTGGGTTCCTCAAAGAGGTTTTCACCCAAAGGTCTCTTTATTCAAAAAATTTTATTTTCTGAGAGACAGCAGGGGCGCCTCCATGAGGTTTTCACCCTTACTGCCTGCCCTGGGTTCCTCAAAGAGGTTTTCGTCTAGGCATCTTTTTATTCCCTTTTTTTTTTGATGATGATCAGGGTGTGGCCAGAACAGAGGCAGAACCCTTCTCTATTACCAGCACTGATTTTTCCACAGTCTCAATGAACTCCTCCCTCGAAAGGGGTTTCCTGTAAATCTTCAGTCGATGCCCATTAACGAGCATGGGGATGACTTCTTCATCAATGGTCCTGATAAGGACTGAACCATTGTCATTGCATTTCTCCACTGTATATGGTCCTAACCATCTCGTACTCAGCTTCCCTTTGAGATCCTTGTGTCTGGAGTCATACAACAGCGCCCAATCTCCCGACTAGAATTGCTTTTCATTAAGGTGTCGGTCATGCCATATCTTCCTCTAAGGTTGAACCACTTCTGAGTGGAGGAGGGCCTGCATTCTATGTTCATCTAACCCATTCAGCTGCAATAACCTCTCACGTTGAGCATGGCTGAGATCTAGGTCCAGCTGAGCTGCCATCCTCAATGTGTTGTACTCAAACTCACAGCAGAGCTTTCTTCCCGTAGACCAGCTCATAAGGTGTGAAACTGGTTGTGGTCTTCCAAGTGGTGTTTTAGGCCCAAGTGGCCTCAACCAGGTGATCTGCTCAATCCTTTCTGCTGCTGCTCACCACCTTAGTCAAAATCCCTTATCATGCTCTATTAATGACTTCCACCTGCCCATTTTCTTGAGGATGATATGGGGTGGAAGTCATATGCTTGATCTTGTGATGAGCGAGCAAGTCTTCAATTAGGTTGGAGGTGAATTGGCTTCCTTTATCGGTGACTAACTCTATTGGGTAGCCAAATTTGTAGAAGATATTTTCTCTTAAAAACTCAGCAACCTTTTCTTCTGTCACTACTTTGATTGCCTTTGTTTCTGCCCACTTTGTCAGGTAGTCAGTGGACACAATGATGTAAGACCTTTGCCTTGAAGGAGGGTTGATAGGACCCACAAAATCCATGCCCCACTTCTCAAATGGCTCGAGGGTC
>APFE031150046.1:853-32909 GCA_000404065.3 Pinus taeda | reverse complement strand
GCCTCGGTTCCATCATTAATTATTTTAAATAAATAAATAATTTGTATTAATGGCCATAAAAATTTAATTTAAATATTGTTATTTTCAATGAATTATAGTTATTCTATATTAATTAATTTCGTGAAATTATACATGTTTGTTTTACGATATTATCTTTCTACCGATTCACGTTAAAGATGGTTAATACAATGTTTGTCTGTATCACTATTATACTTAGCCTAGATCCATTTAACTCTTGGATTACCAAGCACGGAGGGATCAAATCTCTTTTTCACTTTAAAAAAGGTTTGCATATCAAGAGATTTTGATCCTCTCCAAGCTTGGTAAGAATCTGAAGTTACAGCTGGATCTAGATCAGTTTAATTTCTTCCTTTAAATAGACTATTATTCCACATGAATACTATGGCATTTTATTTTTATTTTTTTTTATAGATTATTTTAATTTTTATTTATGTTATAAATATAATATATATATATATATATAATATATATATAATATTATAATATATATATATATAAAAATAAATATAACACGTTAAAGGTTTTAATTTAAGTTAATTTTTTTTAAGCTAATTTTATTTTATATAATTTAATTTAAATCAAAATGTTAAATTTATATTATAATATCTCTATTATTAGAATAAATCTTATAATTTAGTTAATTCTTCTACACCTCATCTATATCATAGTCAGATATAATTAATTAATCAAACAAAACCATCGCCACATCATTATAATAAATAAGTTGTGGAGGATATCAATCATATGGAGGGCTTACAAGCTCCTAAGTCAAGGGGCACATTAACCTAATTTACAATTGGCTTATGATGTTGTCTACTGCATCCTTTCTTCTTTAGCTTCCACTCTCACCTCACTTTTAACTTCATCAAATTCACGCATTTAACCTTTTTTACCTTCATCATACAGATTTCAGTAGTAAGTTTTCCTTTCCCATCATTTTCATTCGTAGTCACGAAGGGAGTAATTACTTTTATCATGATTCATCTTAGAACTTTGAACTCCACCCTCATAAAAGAAAAATAATAATAATAAAAAATTATTAAAAATCTAAGTGGGTATGCAAGGTAAAGTTACATAGATAAATGGTGTAGACATGAATACCTTTGGAAAATATTTAATTTCTGACCAAATCATAAAATAACATAATCATTATTACATCATCATTTTTATTTTGTTTAAAGATTTATCGTCCTTTATCACCTATTTCCCCGAGAAAAAAGAATGCTTCACTAACTCTTCAAGAAAAACTAAGCAGTTCTACAAAGCCAAGGGATGGAATTAACCATTTCGTAGGTATGTCAAGTGTTTCTAAATATGGTAGTTTGTAATATTGTGAGGTCTACCTACCTTAAGAGTTATGATAGGGAATAGTAACATGTTTCAAATTTTCAAAAAAAACATTAAAATTCAAAAATATATATATAGCCACTAATATATTGAAATCCAATCCATGTGCTTTACAAATAAAATGCTATAGTTTTTTCTATGAGATAAGGAGTACACCAAAATATGAGCATTTAATCTCGAATTTCTTACTATATATGTCATCTGAAGACAAAAACAAAAATGTAGTTAAGAAAAAAACAAAAAGAGCACCAAAATATGAGCATTTAATCCAAATTTCTTATTATATATGTCATCTCAAGACAAAAATATAGTTAAGAAAAAACAAAAAGAACACCAAAATATGAGCATTTAATCCTGAATTTCTTATTATATATGTCATCTCAAAAGAAAAACAAAAATGTAGTTAAGAAAAAACAAAAAGAGCACCAAAATATGAGCATTTAATCCTGAATTTCTTATTATATATGTCATCTCAAGAGAAAAACAAAAATGTAGTTAAGAAAAAAATAAATAGACAAAATAAATTACAGATAGAATTCTTAAACAAGTTTGGATTGATTTTTAACTTTGATAAGTAAGCAAAAACTAGTGAGCAATAAAATGAGGGAGAAGAGGAAGTGCAACTAAAATTTGTATTACTAATAAATAAATGTAAAGAAAGAGAATCAACATAAATAGACAATTGCACGATAACAAAATTATTAGGGAGGTGAAAATTCTATTTTAACAAACTAAAGTGAAAGAATAAATTATTCAAATGGATGATCCAAGTAACTCTTGAGATGGATAACCAGGGAGACTCTAGTTAAGAGAAGAGATAGAGCAAGAGAGAAAAAAAAGACATGTAGGGAAAAGAAGTTAAGTTATACATAATTAGTCATAAAATAATAACAACACAATGTAAGATGGAAATAAAGAGGAAGAAAAAGAGAGGAAAACAAGAGAATGAGAGAGATAGGAACCAAAGTCTCTATCTTGAGAGGACAATGATCATGGAGATGGGAGGAAGATGAAGGTATGGAAGGATTGGACAAGTCTTCTAGCTACCCAATATATAAAAAACTACAATGAATACCAAACCACCATAAAGCTCTCGAGCTTAAATCAACTCCAATTAAACTTCAAAAAATGAACAAAATAGAATAGAAGAAAAATAAATTGGGTATGTATGTTTTAGAAGAAAAGAAATGCATAATGAATTCAAGAAAATATATGCCACTTAAAAAGAAATATCTGTAAATCCACCACAATCCTTCATGATGAATATTATTTCATGAAATAGAGAAGGTATTAATACAACAAGGAAGCAAAGGCTACTAAGAGAAAGGTACAAATGGAGAAAAAGACCTTAAAGGAGAAACTATATGTTTGCTTCATCCAAAAAGAAAAGTGTAGAACGAAAACCATGTACATGTACCCTTAGAAAATATTTTAGACGAATCAAAAAACATTGAAACAATAAATCAAAGATTGTAATGTGAAAGGCATTTGGGAACATTTCCTAACAAAAAATCTCTTGGAGAATAGATGAAATACATATAAGATGAGACAAAATAAATGATTAATAAGATAATGGATAGAAAGTTAAAAACTATCATGAGAAAAATAAACGAGTAAAATGCAAATAATAAACCTTATGGAGACAAAAATAAAAAGTAAGATGGCTAAAGGAAGAAAATGAAAATACAATGTTTGTCTGTTAGATAACAATTAGAAACATATGCGTGTTGAACAACATAAATAGGCAAGGAGATTATATAAGATAAACGATGCATATAACAATGATTAAGAAATATTTTCAAATATTCTTTTGACTAAAATAGCCATGGAGTTCAACAATGATGGCATGTGGAAATTAGTTCAATAGTGATGACATGTGGAAATTAGTTGGAACAACACAAATAGGTTGATAAAATAATTAATATATGTTAGAAAAGATGAACATGGCATACAATATTAATTAGGAATGCTTTAAATAGACTTATTGAGTTCAAGTGCAAGAGTATTTGCAAATTAGTTGGAAGGGTATGTACATGAAAAGTGAAACTCAGAATGTAGTGATGCAACTAAGTAATATAAAAGGTAGCTAAATAAATAATGGAAAATATAGGTAACTAAAATTAAAGTTGAATTAGTGTTTATGTAGACAAAGAGTTGTAGAGGAGTATGACTAATGAAGCATTAAGAATGAAATGGATGTTAGACATTTGGGTGGATGACCCAAAGAAGCAATAGGTTATAAATACAATTTTAATGACACAGTTAAGTAGTGAGTTGGCTATCTACCAACTAGATTGCAAAATATGGATGTCCATGTACTCTTCACAATTAATGAGAATGTGTAAATCATTTTCTAATGACTTGCAACATTGTTTTATGATACACAAGGTGTAGTTTCAAGGATATTTATTTGTCTTACAACATTCTTTATGTAAACATTAAGCTACAAATTAATGTTCAATGGGAGTTTGTGGAATTATGTAAGCCAAGCCCTTCAATTGGAGATAAATCATAAGAAAAACTTGTAAGTAAATACATAGGAGATGATATAGGAGGAAATATATAATTATGTAGTAGTAACACATGCATATATGCTTCGTTAGATATTTAAAAAAAAATAATGTAACATATCTAATTAAGCATATCATTTCATGGTTTAATTGAGATCAGTTTAACATTTGACAAGAGAAAAGATCACATTACAAACTCAATTTCAAACTAAAAATATATTAAGGTTTAATCATATAATTTGTAATTTCAAATTAAAAAGACATTAAAATTTAATCATATATTAAAGTTCATTGTATTTTATAGTTTTTACATTAAAAGAAGTTTTTGACATGAAGCATTCTCATGCTAATGACTTAAGTTGAAATTTTAATGATCATAAAGATCTAATCATATGTTCAATTTTATTGAATTTGATAATTTCCATATTCAAGTGATTTTTACTAAACAATACATAAATTTAGTATCTTTTACCTACAATGAATTTTACCATAACAATGCAAAATTGAAATTCATAAATTTTTTAAAGATAAAATAATGATACACATCATTTTAATAATAATAAAAAATTACCATTTTACAACCTTGTTCTAACTTTGCTTAATTTGAGTGGAATGAAACTCAGTAATAAAATCGTTATATAGACCTCACTTTTCCAATTTTCTCCGTTAATTAACTTTGTTTTTCTGGCATGAAAATATTGAACAAGTCAAAAGTACGATATTAAATATTTAATTTTAACATAATTAGCCATTCTTATCATTTATGTTTTGTTAATGATTTATGTTATTTAACATTATTATAAAAATATATTAATTCCCTTAAAAATCATTCTTAATTAATTTTAACGAGTATTTGAAGGTTGGAATTTATTGTTATTTATGGTTTATTTTATTTAAATTATTTTTAATGATATTTCATATTTGATATGTGGTAGATATTTATATTTAAAATGTGGTATTCATAATATTTTTATTACTTGGTATCGAAGATATTTATATTTAAAGGGGTATTCATAACATTTTTAGTATTCGCTATTCAATTAGTTTGTATCTATATATGATATTGAATTAGTTTATATATATAATATTTGGATTTATTTGGATTCATAGCTTATAAATATAGTTAATTTTTTTTATGGAAAATTTGTATTTGGATTCATAGTTTATGAATATAGTTAATTTTTTTTATGCATCTATGAAAAAGTTTGACTAGTTTACAAAATCATTAAAAAAATTAAGAATAGCCAATCTCCTTATGGATAAGATCTTCTTAAATCATTGATAACAAATTCAATGAGTTTATTACTTAGAAGAAAAGAATCAAAAGGTATCACCATCACCTTTTACTAAACATGCACATATATATATCTACTTCAAAAGAAAAGAGGGTATCTTTTTGCAAGGTGTGAGTCACCTCTTCCTTCTCCTTTTTAATATTCTTCCATTCACTCATTTTCTTTGTGAGCATTTGATTAAGGTGGCACAAGTTTTGGGTGGACTTATCATTCAATAGTTGAAGCAAACGGTTATGATCATTCTTCATGCTTTGATATCTATCACAAATTTGGGTGGACTCATCATCTAATAGTTAAAGCAAAAGGTCACGATCATTTTTCATGTGTTGATATCTATCATAAAGTTTGATATTAGATTCTTACAAAATAAGAACATGTGTTTTAGGTTGTGCAATATTATGTAATTACTTTCCTACATTGAAGTAATTTATTGGTTTTATCTTGATTATATTTGGAAAATACCCTCTCAATTGTTTCTCATGCATCAATAGGATATTCATGTTTCTTTTTGGAAATGATATTCATGTTTCTAAGCAAGAACTTGTATTCATCACTTATTAATAGTTGAGCTTTAACTGGGCCTTTAATTTATTTCTCTAATTTATTATTATTGGTTGGTTAATCATCTTCATTATTAGTTTATGCCTTGCCAGGGACTATAGAACTTGCCTCGCAGTCAAAGTCTATTGACTCTAGATTATTTTTCCGAGTTTTTGTAATTTTATTCCTATTTTTCTGTAAATTCAAAATAATTCTCTAATTTCTGGAAATCTTATTTCTAATTTTGTATTAGTTGAGGTAGCCTTGATGTAACAAAATTCCCCTAGTGGAGGGCTATTTATTTTTGGTATTTTTCAATTCCTAACAAATCATTTTAAAATAAATAAATAAAGGCTAATTTAGAAAGTGGTCATTCCATCAGTGAATGCTTAGACATTGACACTGACACTATTATGCCTGGCACTACTACTGCTCTTCCTAAAGATGTTAGAACTAACGTGGTGACATGTCCCTTATGTAGGTGAGAGTGGGGGGGTGGCGGGCGGGGGGATGTGGTGTTAAAAAATCTCCATAATGTTGTGGAGTGTAGAGATGTGGAGGAAGAAACAAGGAGGGTGGGGAGGGGTGTTCACTGGGAGAAAGCTCAGTTACTAACTACAGTGTCCTAGATTGATGATGAAAGCTTCCTCCATGATAAAACATTGTATATCAATATAATTAAATTAGAAATATTAACATTACATTTTCAATTATATTTACTTATATAAGAATTGTGGATGGCAAGATAGTTGTTAAGTTCCCAATCATGATTATTGTGTGCATATTGCGGAGGAAACTTTCATTGTGCTTCCTCCCTCTACACTTCCACATTATTTTCTGTGAACATAAAGCATCCTTTGAAGAAAATATCATTCTTAGTGAGACAAAAACCCAGATCACTCTCACTGAACAATATTTTCAAATTTGTATTCAGATTGCTCTAAATTTCATTAGATTTTATATTGTAGTAGCCACAATTGCACATATATGGCAGTTATGTGTAACAAATTTTTCCATAAAGAGTAACAATGATGGCCCAGAGAACAATTTCATAAAATAGTAGCATAGTTTGTTTCATCAAGAATAGGAGAAAACATCATACACCACTTCATTTTATGCGTAGTGATAACATGGATCAGTTCCTATGCTTGCGTCGCATATCTGGTCCTTAAAATTTTGTACGAAATAAGGAACCAACCCATCCAATCCTTGAGCCACATAACCGAATGTTAACATTTCACTAGTGCATAGAACATCGTTGAGGCTGAGAACCCACATGTCTACCATAGCTTCTTGTTGATGTGAAGGATTGTGATTCTCTTCTTTATTCACCTGCTATGATACGATCTTGAAGATTTTTTATATTTTTTTTCCAAGGAGGGCAAGAGTTTGGTTGATATTTTCTATGTGATTATGTGCAATAGTCGCCACATACACCGAGAAATAGTCATCAGGATGCATTTTCTTCACTTCCCGAAGCTTAACAACAATGAAATCGACCTTTCTTTGAATGCACAAAGGAATGTTGGAATCTTAAGCTTCAGTGTAATCCTAAAGCGAGAACTCTCTGAACTAAGTGTCGATCCTTTAATATGTACCATTCGACTCCCCATATCGTATATCTACATCATTGAATTCCATCGTTGTTAAATATGTTGGTGATGCTATTGAATTCCAAAGCGGTGCAATTGGTGTTCATGGCTGGGTAGTTGTCCATAACAGTTTGAATTTGTGGGGATGTTAATAGTGTGTCTTCTTCAAATTAATTATGACAAATACTGAATAAAATATAACTGTGATTTCAAAGAAAAATAAATAACCATGAGAACTAAGAAAATTATTGCGCACACACACAAATAATTAACACCAATATTTTTGGACAAATGTCCTTGGAAAAACCCCAATGTGTGGAAAGCCAATTTTGTAGATGAGTAATTTTATTATTCTTTAGCAAATCAGTGATGGAGAAAATTACAAAATTATTTTCCAAAAATTAGCAAACCTTTGGAAAAATATTTGTATCACTTTTTCAAGTTGAATTCTCCTCCAGGAATCAACTCAGCCTTTGAGAAATTCGGTGTCCCTCTAGTTTCTTCTTGGCTCACACATGCAGCCCTATCACTAGAAAACTCACATTGTTGAGGAAATAACTCGGCCTCCCTCTAGAATTTGACCTCAACTGGAAAATTGACCTTCCTATGAAAATTGATATCTCGTGCAATCCCTCCTTGCTTCGAAACTCCATCCTCTCTAAGAAGCTCACACTGCAACTAGGGTAATTTGCATAACTTCTCTAGAGCAATTTGAACCACTAGAAATCGACCTCTCTCTACAAAAAAATTGATCTCCAACTCTCTCTAGAAATAGTTGTGACAAAATACTTTAGCAATCCTCTCTCCAATCATTGTTCGTCTCTCTTTGTTGATGCCCCTACACTACCTCTACACCATTTCTATCACTAGAAATCTATGTCTCAGCCTCTCACTGATATTTTGTATATTCTCCAAGTGCCCATCAATATCCTCTTATAATCTCTCATTGATGAATCAACAACCATGTTCTAATCTCAATCAATGGCTAAGATCATCTTGACTCCAAGTGACCTTTCGATATATCTTTAGAGGAAAATCAATTTACCTCAGTCAATAATCTGGTACAAATGTTTCTTCAACCTGCACGTGTGGGTATCTCTGATGTGTGCCACAAATCCCTCTAGTTGTTCAACATACACCTCCTCTAATTCACCATTCAAGAATGTTAGGTCCCTATACTACTAGTGTAGCCCCTTATTGTTAATTTTGTGCTCATGTAGCCCCCATATTGTTACTATTGCACCCCATAGAATCCCAATATTGTTTTGTGCCCTTATATTGTTATTGTTATGTAGGCTTTGATTATATTACACCCATTAGACTCCTATATATAGAAAGGATGTCTTGTCATTTGTGTCATCCAAGAATCATTCATTTATGTAATTAAAAGGAGGCTTCCCCCTCGAAGAGGATAATTTTGAAGTCGTTGATCTATCTCTCTTTTTATCTGGTTACATAACATTTGGTATCAGAGCTTTGGATTATAGGGTTTCGTTGCTTCAAATAGACCATCATGGAAATTTCGCTATAATTTTTTTCAACAAAGCTTCAGAAGCTAAAATTTAAATCACGTAGATCTAGAATATTGGTGAACTTATTGTATGAATTTCAGATCTTGTCTCACTATATTTTAGGAGATATGATCCGAGGAAGTTAGATTTTTTGTAGGCTCCAAAATTACATATTAAATAGGCAACCTAGGGAAAATAATCATAACTCTCTCTCTGTGAGCATCGGATTTGAATTTCGTAGAAATTGATGGAAACAGAATGGATTGTAGTTTTTTGGGTATCATTTTTAGGGCCCAAGGTCGAAACAATGACATGTGGAACTCTGTACAAGTGCGCTCTCCTGAAACAATCTATAATCAAGCCATCATGAGAGATTGGGCATAACTCTTTCTTGAAGAATCCAATCTTGGTCTGATCTATTGGGTTGGAAATAAGACTCATATGGCTACTATAGGATGGAATCTTAGATCTTGGAGATTTTCAATTATAGAGATAAAACAACTACAATATATAGCTCCTAAAAAGAAAGAAAAAAGTGTGTATTTTTAAAATTTTGCATAACTTTTGTTTGAAAGGTTAGTTTGAAGTGATTCAAAGGGAATAGTGAAGCATAAATATCATTTCTTGATTCCAAAATGAATCAGAGGAAGAAAATGGAAACACCTAGTAATAAACCAAAAATATCTACTATGACGCATGAAGAAGAGGAAGAAATGCAATATGATATATCAAAATTACAAGACCAAGTGCAACAAATTTTTCTCTCGCAAAGAGTAACCAAAAATGAAATGGAAGCTAAGATGGATGCAATAATGGTTTAAAATCAAACATGGAAGGTTTGAAGGATGGATTAAAAATAGACATGGAATTTTTCAAGGATGGTTTAAAAGCAAACATGGAAGGTTTGAAAGAAGGTTTGACAAAGTTACTTGAAGAAATGCTTCCTAATGGTGAAAAGATACTAGATTAAACTCATGATGAGAACAAAATAAATGTTAATCATGATTTCATAGACTCTAAAGTTGGATTGAAGACCCACCATATTCCAAAGATCAATATGAGGAAGTTTGATGGCAAGGATCTAATAACATGGATACTACAGATGGAGCAATATTTTGATCTCCATAATGTGCAACACACACAAAAGTTATGCATTGCAACTTTATATTTAGAGCCCAGTCAGTTTTTGTGTTATCGATGGCTTTGTTCACGTAAACCACTTGTCACTTGGTCAATTTTTACGGAGGAAATAATAACACATTATGAGGATAAAAAGAGCAACACCTTTAGCCAATTGATAAACCTCAAATGAAAAGGTTCAATGGTGGATCACATTGAGGACTTCCAAAAATTGAATATAAGGTTAAATGATATTCCATAGGAACATAAGATTGATTTCTTCATAGGGACTTATTGTAGCAGCTACAACCACCCTCCAAAATTTTACCTTAACTTCGTTTTGGAGCCTCCCTACCAACCTTTCACAGTAGCATGTCTTGCCTTGACAAGTACACAAGCTTCAGTGATTTTCTTGCAGAATGACAACATGTCCATCAAAGCTTGTTGCATTCCCCTCATAGGTTGTTTCACCAAGCTTGGTCTAGTTGCAGGCTGAGCAACTCCCTCAAGAAATTGCATAATTCTCGAGAGGAACCATCCTTCCCTCTAAAAATTTCACAATTCTGTCTAGCAGTCTGCTGGGGTTCATAATTGTGCAAATCTCCCTATCATTGTTCATTGGAAAAATTGCGCAATTCCTCCCAGCGGGACTGCTCAACCCATAAATTGGAAAATTCTAGGCAGCAGTCAGCTGCTTTGTCTAGAAATTGCGCAATCCCTTTGGGAAACCAGCCCAACTCCCTCCCAGAAATGCACAATTTTTCCTCCCAACTGAGAAAATCGTTGCATGTGTCTAGTTGAGTTGACCGATTCCCTCCAGGACCGAGAAAAACTAATTTTCATGCATGGGCTACTTCTCCCAGGGAAGCATGGAAAGGCATCCCTTAATTCAGGGATCTACTTTTAGCATATTGAGGTTACATGCAAGGATCAATTTAGAAACCTCCCACCAAGTGTCGCTCTTCCTATATTTGTGGCATGCCCATCATATCTTTGATTTTATTGAAACTCATGAATCGAACACTCCAGATCTCATTCCTCACATTGACCTTATAGCTCTAACATCCCATATTGCATCTAGGAGTCATCGACACATTCAGCCCAACTGTTTTGGGGTAAGCCTACTTTCCCTGTCTTGTGTTGCATTTCTATCACTTTTTGTGTTTCACTTTGTGTGATTTTTGTCTCCTTGATTTCAGTGAGAACTTATTGTCATTTTGATGCATGTTGGCTTGTAGAAGCATCGTTTTAGTTTTCGTTCACATATCACTGTTGTCACATGCATGCCACAGTTCTACATGGACGATTATCATTGCGAAGACTCACTTCACACACATGCATGCTTTCCCATTTTCTGAATCCTGTGCTTTTCGTTTGCATGAATGACCATTCGCTCTTGTTTGCACTCATCTCATTATGCATTCACACTTCTCATGTTTTTAGTTTCCCGTCGGTCGGACTAGGTTGCCTTGGCTCGAACCGTGCTTTGCCCGACTAGCACTGCACATTTCTAGAAGCGAAGGCTCTGCCTTCCCTCCAGAAATTGTGCAAGTCTAGCCAGGCACTGACCTCCAAGCATACATTGCATAATTCTTGGAGGTAGTGTCCCATTGGCCCCAGAAACTACGCGATGTAGTTTGCTGGTTGCATGTCACTACTAAGTGAAATTTCACATTGTGTAGTTTCAGTCCTTTGTAGGCTAGCCTAGACTCTGTATTACACAGTTTCAGAAGTTATTCAGCCTACTGATAGCCTGAACTCTACCTTGCACAGTTTTGGCAGTCAGTATCCCAATCTCCTGGCGGAAATTGAGCAACCTTCATGATCAGTCACACAGTTATGTTGCAAGTCAGTTCTCAAGTTCGTTTTTGTTTTTGACTAACATATTCCTTTCCATGAGTGTTTCCATGTCTCTAGGTATCGTAGGTGTTCATCTACCTCTCAAAAACACTAGTACAATGGTTTCCATGAGATCAAAGTTGAAGACACTGTTCAAAGCACACTTGGGGATGCAGTCAATCAAGTGTCTATGAACTTGCCTACCCACAAAGACATCGAGTTGTTCGTAGACAAGGACATCAAGATATGACGGCAACATCATCACAGCAAGCAACACCATCAAGAGTAGATGAAGGCGTCATAATGGATGCAACGAATGCAAGAAGAAGTTTGTTGACAACACAGAGGCGGAACAAAGTTGCAAACTCAAGTAGATCCACTTGTGATGAAAGAAAATTTGGAGACTCAGGCTATGAGGTGACGACATGACATGAATATCCCATGAAGGCAGAGAATAGAACATAGCAGGAGTTGCATGTGTTAAAGAAGCAACTCAAGGAAGAACATGAGTTGCATAGACGAGAGAATGAGTTACAGTAGGAACATGTACAATAGGGTGTGCAACATGCACTTACGAATGAAACTGCACCCGTACAAGTTATAGATCCATCCCAGTAGTAGGCATGTAGTAGGCATGGAGTAGACAAGGTGAGAAGTATTGTTGATCACATGTAAGGGAATGCAGTAGCATGCATGTCATTGTGCGCATGCATTCAATCCCACCCATTCGGCACACTCACCAAGGCGAAGGCAAGAAGCAAGTCTGACTCGAGCTGAACATGTATCTCGACAAGTTGATGCACAAGGCCACCAACACATGCTTGGAGAGAAGCGTATACCCTATGCATCAACATGTTTTTGGTCCAGTTGCAGCAAGACGACCATGCGCATGCTATGAGACGATTTGGACAGAGGAGTCATATTAGTGCACCTGGATGCAACAAAGGCAAGAGTTCACTTCAGCCAAATGTCACCATTGAGTTCACGGACACCATCACGAACAACCAAGCTTGGGATCAGCTCATCGCCTTCGACCATCACAAGCATGTCAAAGAGTTGGTCTCACCACAATGGTCTGAGTGTTAGTGATGTCTTTCATGGCTTGCTCAAGCCATTTTGTCTCACATGGGCACATGTGCATTCTAATGTCATGTCTTGTCAAATGAAAGTTCAAGTGTTGATAGTTGAATGTAACAGTCATATAGTAGTTTAAGAGTCATGAGGGTAGATGAACGGTATCAAAGGGGAATGTCAAGGGTCACCCCACCCTTTACTATAAATAGCACCTCATAACTCATTGTATAGGCTTTTGGTCAGTCAAGCTTCCAATAGGACTATCTTAGAGAGAGCTTGGACAGTATTGTAACGAGCCTTGGATTCTCCATTGCGCAAAGCTAGTACATCGCTTTGGAGGAGCAGGCGGTTGTGGTTGTAACGTTCCATTGTCGGAGCTAGTGGTTGAACATGGATGCATTGTATGACTGGAACTTACACTTCTTAGTATAACAAGAGCAAACAAATTTCATGCATATTTTGTATTGTATTTTAGCTATCTGTTTACTCTAAATGATATATGTATTTGTTTGCTTACGCATGCATGTATAGCTATTTCTGTGTACGTATGTATGAATATTTCTGAAATGTGTTGTTGGTTTAACCATTGCTTTGGATTACTAGCTAACTTGACTTCCATGTTGTAATGCATCCTTGCTCATGTGTTCCCTTCTTAACTTCATGCTATCACAGGCTTCTAAGGTGTGCACTGTGCAACCCCCATGTGTTAGAACCTCTCATGCACCTTCCTTGGCTCACTACATATGTCACACCCTTGCTACCAACAGATTTATCTTACTTGCCTCTGTGCGAAATCATGGTCAAGGAATTACTGTATGACGCACTTCTAAGACTCCTACACCAAACAGTTTGAGGTCTAATGGGGACTTCTTATTGGGGAGATCCCCTGACATGTTGGTGGTTCCAACACCATCAACATTTCTGGTGCTAGAAGGAGGGCCAAATGACAAGTTGAGCCCTCATCATTTGTTTTGAATTTTCGCAAATCTATCATTAAGATTGTTATAGTTGTTGGCTTGTTAGGCCTGACCCAAGTTTGGAGCTAGTTAGCCAAACAAATCCATGTACTACTGGCCCTTTCATCAACAGTCCGTAGAGCGTGGACTGAGGTCTCACCCAAAGTAGTATGGGGGGATGATGGAACTAGGTTTCCACACCCTTGAGATGTCTAAGGGGTTGATTTAGTCCAATTGTGAATACCTTCACTCAAGTTACTTCGCGCAACCCTAACTAGGGGTTGTGGGGCTTTTGCGGTGCTAGAGCAGTGATCTGCGCTATTTCCCCAAGTCATGCCACAGATCTTACTTATCTTCTTATAACAATTAGTTATCTTCACATAAATAGATACCTTATGTTATATTTAGTGATTCATCACATTCATATAAGGTTGCACAGTAAATAAAAAGTAAACTTGCAATTCATACCCAATATACTTCAATGCTTAAAATAGGAAAAGATACATAGAAATATGGTAAAAATTCTCTTTATTAATTCTTCCAATGGTTACTACCTCGACCTACTCCACACACTCAGCTATGGACTACTAGGCCTCTATGCACTCAGCTGCAAAGCCTTCTCCTACTCTACAACCCAAAGACACAACTCTACACTCTGACTTAATGCTTATCAATTTATTAGATGTCTCTTTACACTTAGAGCCTCACTCTATTTATACAATCCCATGGTCCATAGACAATGTTTAGATCTCTCAAACCGATACTACATTTACAAAAGTAAGGGCGGACAACCCTATCACTCTATTACAACTTTGTGCTCCATGCCCACAAATTGCAGAGTATTTACAATAGACTTAGTCAAAATTTGGGCTTTAAGCCCAAAAACTTGCCTTGGGGTGATCCCACACCCACCAAGCCCCCAACAAAAACATTGTGACTTTCCCTTAAGTCACTCTATCGATGCGGAGATCTTCACGCAGAGACCTCCCAACTCTGCTTGAATTGCTGCAAGGTCAGTATTGCACTAAGTGGCTACCTTTTGTATCTCTTGTATGCATTGTTCCGAGACTGTGGTGTCAGAAATGCTCGTCTACATCTGTTCCTGCATCCCCTGCATTTGATTATAGTCTCGTTCCCTCTTTTAGCTGCGTGGAGCACGAAGACTGTGCTTCTGTCAACTAGTCAGATAACCGAGCCACCCGTGTATGGCTTCAATCAACTGGCATTCACTTTGCCTAGGAAAGGTTCTCCATTTAGCTTTACTAGCTACACCGCACCTCTGTCCATGACCTCCTTAACAACATACGATCCCAGCCAATGCATTATGAATTTTCCTGGGAATTTATCAAACTTACTGTCATATAGTAATACTAGATCATTTACCTTGAAGGTGCACAACTTAATATGTCGATTGTGCCAGGCCTTTTCACTACTTTTGTAATTGTTGATGGAATCCTACCAAAAACCATTCCTCTTCAAGTTCCTCCAACTACGCAAACCTCTCCTCCAGAGCTCCACAATCTGTCATACCCATGAGCACTGCTATGCGCAAACTACGAACAATATACTCCATTGGAATTACAACTTCGACTCTATAGACCAACCGAAAAGTTGTCCGTCCTGTCAGTTTTGTTAGCACCTAAATCTGCCTTAGGCTGAAAGAAGGCAAAATTCAGGGTAACCACAAACCACACTCAGTCTAGTAGCTAGCCCTACCAGAACAGGAAAGGGCTCTCTCTGAGTCACACTCAATGAATAGATAAACGAAAAGGCCTGAGATGACTTACATGAAATATTTATCTTAGGCTAGTAAGTGAATATGGATGCAAGAAGTGATTTTTATGAATGACTATGTTTCTGGGATGGTATGGGACCAATGGACCGCGATGAACAGAGAAGTTAATATAAAGGCACAGATTACTTCATGAGGCATGATAGGCGGAGAGTCCAGCAATTTTAGTTTGAAACAACGCAGAATGGAGAGATTGCTTAGGAGAGTGAAAAGGGCATTAGTACATGAATCCTTTTCAACAAAATAAAGAACACTGAACATGAAATTTTCCCACAGGCAGAGCAATAAAATTGAATTCTACCTTATCTAACTTAGAAAATTTCATTGGAAATGAATATGAAATGAACTATGAAACATAACAAGATACATATAAAACATAAGAGACACATTTGCTACACCCACAACCACATGAATCTCATGAAACAGAGACACTGCATTTCATTAATCCTCTGTAAAAATATACAATGAAGAAACAAAGTTTCTTTCCCACAGTCTCCTAGAAGTTACAAGCCAACCAACCCTTTGCAAATAGTTTGCATACAATATATAGAATGTGCCATGAAGAGATAGAATGCCCAAGGGTTGGGGATTTACTCGAATCATTACAAAATGGAGGTGGAAAGCCAACCATTAGCTACAGGTGCAGCGTTACAAATATGACAAATGGCTTGGGGTGACTGTTTTCCTTCCTTTGCCACTTGGATAGAAGCCCATCTGGAGTGAAAATAATTTAAATGCCACCTTATGTGCCAAAAAAGTGAAGTGTAAATGAGCGGGCCCACTTTGGAGAAGTCGCAAATCGAAATTTCGTGAAACAGAGGTGAAATTGGCCTTTTTTCCTATATGCGTCGTGCCATTTTCTATATGCATTGTGCCACTTTGGGGCTAGTTTTGAGGCACTTGTAGGCATCCAAAATGTGCCCAATTGTGCTTGTTGAAAATCCTTTCCTATCTACTTTCCAACCCAAGTGGAATTTTTGAAATGGGAGCTCATTTTCCCCTCCAAATATTCATTCTCCCAAGACTGCTTCCTGTGTGTCTAAATAGGGGCATAGAGGTCATTTTGTGGGTGTTTTTTACCTCCTGGAGACTCAAATCATGCCCAAATTTATTTCCCAAGCACCAATAGTCATGATTTTGCATGCTGAATCCAAAAATGTAAGACATTTCTCATTTGAAGCTCTCAATCTTGCACGTCGCGCCAGTGGCGCGGCGCACAGGGAGAAAAAACCTGTGTTTGTGACCAAAAATTTCCATGTGACCAAAATTGTCCCAAATTTCTTGAAATTTGGGCTGGAGGTTCTCTAAGAGGCTCTATGCTGGGCCACAGAAGCTTCAACCAATATTCGAAGCCAATCTTTCTCTTTTGCCTCTTTTTCCTCTTTTGTTGCTTTGCTCAATTTGGCCTTCAAGCTCCTTATCCGGGCCTTTGCACTCATGTTTCGTGCCCTGTAATGATAAAACATCCTCCTCAGTATGGTTTCGTCTCTATCGGCCTTCTCTAGCAGTTTCTCCAGGTGTATGTTGATCCACTCTAGCCAGGACTCACGGTCATTGTTGATCTCTTGCTCCAAGGTAGTGAGGTCGATCCTCCTTTGCTGGGCAGCTTGTCGATTTTCACGGATGCTTTCCAGCTCCATGATCACATGCTGGCCCTCAAGCTGCTTGTTCCTCTGCTCCAGATAATTGATGATCCATTTGGCCCTCTCCACATTGAGTGATAAGTCTTGGATCTCCCTGTTCTGCTCCTGAATAGTCATCCTGAGTCAGGCATTCTCCACCTCTGCATCATCATCCTGAATGAGGATGAAGTCAGCCTCTTGTTCACGTGATGGCCCCTCATCATGCATAGGCTTCTTTCCCTTGTCCTGTACCTGTGTCATTGATGCCGGAAGCAAGGCCCCTTCCACCTTGGGTGGAGATAACACTCACTTTGCTGCTGCAAACAAGTGCCTACTACCTCTCTGATATGTCATGTATACTGGCATAGTCGTGCTCTCATGGTGCTCAAACTGATGAGAAGGACCACCTATCTCATGCGCTGGCTCTGGTAGTACCTGTGATGTGCTGAAGAGGTCACGGGAGATGAAGTCCTCCCAAGCAATGCCCTGCAATCCCAACTGATGATCTACCAAAATACGGATAAGAGAAAAGTGATACACACTATTAAGCTGATGCTGAGGGGTCTTATGCTGCATGAAGGTGTTCATCCTCTCTATGTTCCTGCATATGAAAAACGGGAGGTTCATCATTCTCACCGTGGTAAAGTGCATGAGCAACCTGATGTGATAAGCATATAGTCGAGAGAACCTCCGCTCACAGCTGAAGTATTTCATGATCAATTTTCTAAGTGGAGCATACTGATATTTCAAGTATCTGAAGGGAAAGACTCTTGTGAGCTGACTCAAGAATCTAGCCTTGATGTAAGACTCATAGTGTTGTCTATCCACCTTCTTCTTCTTATGCCACTGTTCTCCAACATTTGGTATGCCTGTTGCTACTGATATAGTTTCAGGTGTCAATCTAAAAGTGACCCCGACCAAGATAGACTGACCTCCATGTAGGTGAAACACAAATAGACGGGCCCAACTCATGATGAACTCTAACATTTGCCACCCTTTGACAAAATTCAAAACATGCTAGGTGTTGGAAACATGACATGGCAAGAGGGCATGCTTGTAATTCAATGAGGGTAGTGGGCTCATGCCTGACATGTTTGCCACTCTTGTGATGTCTCCTAGGAGCCTGCTCTTCCGAGGATGATTCACTTTGTGTCTCCATCTCATACTCTGATGAATGCTGTGAAGCCATGACTGCTGTGTGAACTGTACTTAGGCTGCCCTTTGATGATGGTGTGAAGCTGGGTGCTCTTGTGATATATTTCACTTTGATGGGCTTCACAAAAAATTTGAAGTGATTTGGCACTGTTTCGGCCCTTGGTCTGTGTGCGCCGCGTGCAAAACCCAATGCACCGCGCCTCCCGTGTGGGTCGCACCAGTGTAAATTTACACTCGAAAATTTCTCCCAATGCGCCGCGCTCCCTCTGTGTGTTGTGCCATTTTGTAGGAGCCTTTTGGAGGCCTTCCCAGTGTCCAAATTGGGTGCAGGATAGCTCGTTGGAAAGGTCCTTGAGTCTATTTTCTAACCCAACTAGAATTTTTCAATTTTAGGTTCAATTTACCTGTTAAAAAATGAAATCTCCCAATACTAGTCAAAATGTGCGAAATGAGGCTGCCTCAAGGAAGAGTACTGTTATAGTAAACTTTTGAAGGTATTCCTTAACTCCAAATTTAGCTCATGATAGCTCATTGGAAATATATTTGTGTCTAGTTATCATTTTACTCATCAAGTAAGTCATTTGACCAACCAATCTAGGAGACAACGTGATTTTCCCAAGATCACTTCAGAGGTGTATCAATTCTCCCAAGGCGATTGTATTTTTGACATTTCTCTAAAACCATGACACCTGTGTAAAACGTGAAGGAGGGTTTTCTTCCTTGGTCAGTTCTGGAAAAGACCATCTCTCATTTTTCCCAAATTCATCTTTGATTGCTCAGAAACAACATTTTAGTGAAACCTATCCCAATGTGTGGGACAAGGGATTTGTCGAAATGAAGCGAAATGAAGGGGATAGGGGAATTCTAAATTCTTGAGAAAATTTTGGGAAGTGGGGAGAGATGTTAGAAAGTAGGGGAAAGTGGAATCTCAGAAATTGAGTGAGGGGAAGGGGTCCAAAAATGCAAAACACGGGCCTAGCCTAGAAAATTGCAAAGTTGTAGCAAGAAACTAGGTTTTGTGCGAAAATGAGGAATTTAGGGGATTTTAGTGATGGGAAGTGTTTAATAAGGTACATTATGGATAGGGGAAGGTGTATGAACATCAGGATACAAGTTTTTCCGATGACTTGACCACCCAAGAGAAATTAGCTTCCAAACCCTAGGAGAGGGAAATGAACCTTGCCTAGGTGCAACTAAAGCATGAACAAGGTGTAAAATGACCCAGTGGAACTTGACATGATGATGAAAACCCTTTGAATGATTGTACACCTAGTTGAATAGTGACATGGAACGTCATTTGGACAACTTTGACAAGGGTAAAATCAAACCCTAGACCTAATGCCTAGTGACCAAATTTTGTTTGAAGACTCATTGAAATGACAAAATTTGACCTTGACACCCTAAAATCACTTTGTAAGGGCATGTTTGATCACTGGAGGAAGGTTGCAAAGACTGACACAAACATTGGCTCCAATGGGGGATGGTAGCTCTAGCTCCTTGGAGGTGCGAAGAACTGCAGATCTTTGGGTGAGCAGAAAGTGCCTTCGTCCATTGGGCTATGGAGTCATTACACAGAAACTAACATTATGCAGACGGACTCTGACTGAAGACTCTAAATAAAAACCATAATAAAACCAGACATGACTAAATCCTAACTAACAAACTGGAAAGATGCTCATATTTGAGCTTATTTAGCAAACCTACCCTAATTACTCTTTCCACCACCCGGTCAAGTGAGATGGAGCAGCCAATGCAACCAGGTAAGCATTATGGCTGATATTTGATTTCTTCCCAAATGCTTTCTGATGCGCTGAAAAAGGGAAGAATCGAAAGGCAACTCCCATGGAAACTTGGAATCAAGTTCACTGCTGACAAACTTGCAAAGCATGAATTGGCTGGATTACTTCAAGAATACTGCAAAAGGATCTTCATAAGCATCGTCATTGATTTCCTTTAACACAATACTGCTCTGGTCCAAGTAATCTTCATAGCTAGATATTAAAATTTTCCTCACATTTGCATTGTCTTTCTCTAATGATTGCAGCAAGCGGTCAAAAGGATCTCAAATTCGTGAAGAACCAAACTCTGTTGTTGATTCCAAATAGAACCAAAGCCTCCTTTATCAATCTCCTCATATGATTGCAAACTTTGGTATGGGCTATGAAATGAACAATCTATTAAACAAGACAATGAAGGTGACCCTTGAAACAAATGATTATCAACATTCTCTTTTGTCTCATGGTTGGCTGATGGAGAAGAAGTTTTACAGCAAACAGAATCTAGCACATGAGAAAAAGGATTGTCAAAAACTTGAGGAGACTGCTACGATGTATCTATTGAAACTGTATGACATCCTATTGGTAGTTCATCCTTTTCTTTAGAGATATTACGAAGATTCTTCCTTATAAACTGAAATGCTTCATAACACAAGGGTACAGAATCCCCTTGCATTATTAAATCATGTATTTCGGCTGCCTCACCTTCATCTGTAATCTGACCTTGAATTGTGTTTGGTGGCTGCAAATCTGGTTCTGTATCCAAAATGATTTCTTCAATCATTTCAGGGGGATATTTCTTATTGATGACCTGCTCAAAAATTTTTCCATCTGTCTCATCCTCAACATTAAAACTGAAAGATTGTTGATTTCCTACAAGCTTTTCATTTGCAGATTTACTATGCAATTTACCCCGCAAAAACTGAAATGATTCAAAACATAAAGGTAAGGAATCTTCTTGTATCGTTTGATCATATAAGCCAACTTCTATGTCTTCATGTGCAACCTGACTATTAATGGCATTTAGGGGCTGGAACTCTAAATATAAGAAGTCTAGAACAAAGTTTTCATCACCCTCAAGAGGATCCAAATCAAGATTTGTCGATAGCTGATGTCTGATTGCATGGAAATTTTCTCTAATGAACTGACATGAATCAAAGCACAAAGGCAAAGATCCTTCACTTACTTCAAAATCTGCTGCACTTTCCTCATCGTTTCCATAGCTAATATGCATCGTTTGATCACTGTACTCGAGCTACTGTAAGTGAACTTCCTCATCCCACAAACTAGCTGCTGATTTGTCTACAATATTAGATTCTGTTTGGAGAGCATAATCATCATCATCATACTGATCAAACTGAGGCAAATCGTCAGTATAAAACACGTCATCAAGCATACATGTCATATCAACAGGTCTTTCTTCTCCAAGATGATCTACAAAATAATCCTTATGACTACTGAGATAAGAAACAAAATGTTTTGGATCAACCACTTGTTCATGAACACCATTCTCATCTTTTGCAGTCATTTTTTTCACCATCTCTTCTACTGCACTCACCAAAATGTCAAGCTTTTCTATAAAGTTGTAGTTTTCTCTGGATCCACGTTTTTCATCTCTTCTTATTTCAACCTTGCCCTTTTGATCAGCAAATGAGCCTCTACATTTACTGCATTGTTTTGCGTCTCTTCAAGTGTTGCGACATTCTTTTCTCTCAACTGAAACTCCATTTCTAGATCAAAGGCACTCGGGTAGTGCAAGAGAGGAGATCCAGGAGGGGGTCTTATATCAACCGGCATTGAATAATAAACTTGATTAAATCTGGCTGAAAACTGTTGTAGTGTCTCCCCTGGCAGTCTTTTCAGCTGATTATACTCTTCTACGATAAGGAAAAGGTTATGTCCGATCCTCCACCTATCAAGGAAAACTTTGATGAACTGCTGTAAATCTGTGATGCTCGCATCAGG
Source organism: Pinus taeda (assembly GCA_000404065.3). NCBI lineage: Eukaryota > Viridiplantae > Streptophyta > Pinopsida > Pinales > Pinaceae > Pinus > Pinus taeda. The sequence goes on along the minus strand of APFE031150046.1, from coordinate 10,796 downwards.
CAGGGCTTTGAACCAACTCTTGACTTTTCCTTGCAAAGAAAGAGAAAAAAGCCTTATACTGACATCTTCTTCATCAATTTTAAAAAGGTCTAGAAAAGTCTCAACCTTCTGCACATGTTTCTCAGCATTGACATTCTTACATTACTGTCAAATCTTGGCAAGTATAGATCATAGTTTTTGGGGAAAGCATGAAGAATAGAAGGTAAAACAAGAGGTTTATACCTATCTGGGATTATAACAACTGTAGGAATATGTACACAAGCTATGGGATCAATTTTGTTTTCTTTAGGCTCCTCACTTTGCAGAGAATCATCATAAGATGTAGGAAAAGTAAGAAGGCTAGGATCAAAGGGAAACTCACTATTTACACTTTTTGAATAGATCGAGTGAATATTTTGATCACCTTTATCATACAACAAGTTCTGAAAAAAATTTAGGGCAGCTTCAAGAACAACGAAGAAGTAATTTACAAGAAAGCAGAGTAGAACCTGAATACCATTCCATTTTGGATACCCGAACTTTGTGTATGATCCTTCCATTTTCATAGAGAAAGAGTTAGTCCTCCAGTGAAGTCACCATGAAGCACCGATTGCTGGTTTCTTGAGTGAATGGAGTCACCATGTGAATGATTTCAGTCGTCTTCTTATGTCTGATCATTGTTCACCATCAACCATCAAATCTGAGCTTGATAGATGTACTGGGGCAAAACAATCTTCAAGCAAACCATTTTCTCCCCAGTGAAGTCGCCACTATGTTAGCACCTAAATCTGCCTTAGGCTGAAAGAAGGCAAAATTCAAGGTAACCACAAACCACGCTCAGTCTGGTAGCTAGCCCTACCAAAATAGGAGAGGGGTCTCTCCGAGTCACACTTGGTGAATACATAAACGAAAAGGCCTGAGATGACTTACAGTGAAATATTTATCTTAGGCTAGTAAGTGAATATGGATGCAAGAAGTGATTTTTATGAATGACTGTGTTTCTAGGATGGTATGGGACCAATGGACCGTGATGAACAGAGAAGTTAATACAAAGGCACAGATTACTTCATGAGGCACGATAAGCAAAGAGTCCAGCAATTTTAGTTTGAAACAACGCGGAATGGAGAGATTGCTTAGGAGAGTGAAAAGGGAATTAGTACATGAATCCTTTTCAAAAGAAGAAAGAACACTGAACATGAAATTTTCCCACAGGCAGAGCAATAAAATTGAATTCTACCTTATCTAACTTAGCAAATTTCACTAGAAATGAATATGAAATGAACTATGAAACATAACAATATACATATGAAACATAAGAGACACATTTGCTACACCCACAACCACATGAATCTCATGAAATAGAGCTGCTACCTTTCATTAATCCTCTGTAAAAATATACAATGAAGAAACAGAGTTTCTTTCCCACAGTCTCCTAGAAGTTACAAGCCAACCAACCCTTTGCAAATAGTTTGCATACAATATATAGAATGTGCCATGAAGAGATAGAATGCCCAAGGGTTGGGGAGTTACTCAAATCATTACAAAATGGAGGTGGAAAGCCAACCAGTAGCTACAGGTGCAGCGTTAAAAACATGACAAATGGCTTGGGGTGACTGTTTGTCTTCCTTTGCCACTTGGATAGAAGCCCATATGGAGTGAAAATACTTTAAATGCCGCATTATGTGCTGAAAACGTGAAGTGTAAATGAGCGGGCCCACTTTGGAGAAGTCGCGAATCGAAATTTCGCGAAACAGAGGTGAAATTGGCCTTTTTTCCTATATGCGTCGCGCCATTTTCTATATGCACCGCGCCACTTTGGGGCCAGTTTTGAGGCACTTGTAGGAGTCCAAAATGTGCCCAAGTGTGCTTGTTAAAAATCTTGTCCTGTCTAATTTCCAACCCAAGTGAAATTTTTGAATTTGGAGCTCATTTTCCCCTCCAAATCTTTATTCTCCCAAGACTGCTTCCTGTGTGTGTCAAAATAGGGGCAGAGAGGTCATTTTTTGGGTGTTTTTGACCTCCTAGAGACTCAAATCATGCCCAAATTTCTTGCCCAAGCACCAGTAGTCGTGATTTTTCATACTGAATCCAAAAATGTAAGTCATTTCTCATTTGGAGCTCCCAATCCTACCCTCTGCACCAGTGGCACAACGCATAGGGAGAAAAAACCTGTGTTTGTGACCAAAAATTTCCATGTGACCAAAATTGTCCCAAATTTCTTCAAATTTGGGCTGGAGGTTCTCTAAGGGGCACTCTGTTGGGCCATAGAATCTTCAGCCAAGATTCGAAGCCGATCTTGCTCTTTTGCCTCTTTTGCCTCTTTTATTGCTTTGCTCAATTTGGCCTTCAAAATCCTTATCCGAGCCTTTACACTCATGTTTCGTGCCCTGTAATGATAAACCATCCTCCATAGTTTGGTTTTGTATCTATCGACCTTCTCTAGCAGTTTCTCTAGGTGTATGTTGATCTGCTCTATCCAGGACTCATGGTCATTGTTGATCTCTTGCTCCAAGGTAGTGAGCTCGATCCTCCTTTGCTGGGCAGCTTGTTGATTTTTATGGATGATTTGCAGCTCCATGATCACATGCTTGTCCTCAAGCTTCTTGTTCCTCTGCTCTAGATACTTGATGATCCATTTGGCCCTCTCCACATTGAGTGACATGTCTTGGATCTCCGTGTTCTGCTCCTGAATAGTCATCCTGAGTCGGGCATTCTCCACCTTTGCATCATCATCCTGAATGAGGATGAAGTCAGCCTCCTCTTCACCTAATGGCCCCTCATCATGCACGGGCTTCTTGCCCTTGTCCTGTACTTGTGTCGTTGATGCCGGAAGCCAGGCCCCTTCCACCCTGGGTGGAGATAACACTCGCTTTGCTGCTGCAAACAAGTGCCTACTACCTCTCTGATATGTCACGAATACTGGCATAGTCGTGGTCTCATGGTGATCAAACTGATGAGAAGGACCACATATCTCATGCTCTGGCTTTGATAGTACCTGTGATGTGTTGAAGAGGTCACGAGAGATGAAGTCCTCCCAAGAAATGCCCTACAATCCCAACTGGTGATCTACCAAAATTCGGATAAGAGAAAAGTGATACACACTATTAAGCTGCTGCTGAGGGGTCTTATGTTGCATGAAGGTGTTCATCTTCTCTATGTTCCTACATATGAAAAACGGGAGGTTCATCATCCTCACCCTGGTAAAGTGCATGAGCAACCTGATGTGATAGGCATATAGTCAAGAGAACCTCCCCTCATAGCTGAATTATTTCATGATCAATTTCCTGAGTGGATCATACTCATCTTTCAAGTATCTGAAGGGAAAGACTCTTGTGAGCTGACTCAAGAATTTGGCCTTGATGTAAGGCTCATAGTGTTGCCTATCCACCTTCTTCTTCTTATGCCACTGTTCTCCAACATTTGGTATGCCTGTTGCTACTGATATAGTTTCAGGTGTCAATGTGAAAGTGACCCCAGCCAAGATAGACTGACCTCCATGTAAATGAAGCACAAATAGATGGGCCCAACTCATGATGAACTCTAACATTTGCCACCCTTTGACAAAATTCAAAACATGCTAGGTGTCAGAAACATGACATGACAAGAGGGCATGCTTGTAATTCAATGAGGGTAGTGGGTTCATCCCTGACATGTTTGCCACTCTTGTGATGTCTCCTGGGATCTTTCTCTTCCGAGGATGAGTCACTTTGTGTCTCCATCTCATACTCTGATGAATGTTGTGAAGCCATGACTGCTGTGTGAACTGTACTTCGGCTGCCCTTTGATGATGGTGTGAAGCTGGGTGCTCTTGTGATATCTTTCACTTTGATGGGCTTCACAAAAAATTTGAAGTGATTTGGCACTGTTTCGGCCCTTGGTCTTTGTGCGCTGCGCGCAAAACCCAGTGCGCCGCACCTCCCATGTGCGTCCGGCCAGTGTAAATTTACACTGGAAAATTTCTCCCAGTGCGCCACGCCATTTTACAGGAGCCTTTTGGAGGCCTTCCGAGTGTCCAAATTGAGTGAAGGATAGCTCGTTGGAAAGGTATTTGAGCCTAATTTCTAACGTATTCAGAATTTTGCAATTTGGAGTTCATTTTCTCTATCAAAAGGCAAATCTCCTAGGACTGGTCAAAATTTGCCAAATGAGGATGCCTCAAGGCAGAGTACTGTTGCAGTCAACTTTTGAAGGTGTTCCTCAACTCCAAATTTAGCTCATGATAGTTCATTGGAAATATATTTGTGTCTAGTTATCCTTTTACTCATCAAGCAAGTGATTTGGCCAACCAAGCTAGGAGAAAATTTGATTTTCCCAAGGTCACCTTAGAGGTGTATCAATTCTCCCAAGGGGATTGTATTTTTGACATTTCTCTAAAACCATGACACCTATGTAAAAATTGAAGGATATTGTTTTTACTTGGTTTGTTTTGGACAAAAACCTCTCTCATTTTTTCCAAATGCATCTTTTATTTCTCAAAAACATCATTTGAGTGAAACCTATCCCAATGTGTGGGACAAGGGATTTGTCGAAATGAAGTGAAATGAAGGGGATATGGGTCTTCTAAATTATTGAGAAAATTTTGGGAAGTGGGGAGGGATGTTATAAAGTAGGGGAAAGTGGAATCTCAGAAATTGAGTGAGGGGAAGGGGTCCAAAAAAGAAAAACACAGGCCTAGCCTAGAAAATTGCCAAGTTGTAGCAAGAAACTTTGGTTTGTGCGAAAATGAGGAATTTTGGGAATTTTAGTGATGGGAAGTGTTTAATAAGGTACATTATAGATAGGGGAAGGTGTATGAATGTAAGGATACAAGATTTTTCGATGATTTGATCATCCAAGAGAAATTAGCTTCCAAACCCTAGGAGAGGGAAATGAACCTTGCCTAGGCGCAACTGAAGCATGAACAAGGTGTAAAATGACCCAGTGGAACTTGACATGATGATGAAAACCTTTGAATGATGGTACACTCAGTTGAATGGTGACATGGAACATCATTTGGACAACTTTGACAAGGGTAAAATCAAACCCTAGACCTAATGCCTAGTGACCAAATTTTGTTTGAAGACTCATTGAAATGACAAAATTTGACCTTGACACCCTAAAATCGCTTTGTAAGAGCATGTTTGATCACTGGAGGAAGGTTGCAAATACTAACACTAACAAGTTTCTTGTAGGTTTTCCTATAGGCCCATAATACTGCAGGTATGCATAGATCCCAATCACTTCACTGCTCATTGCATACTTTGGTCAATGCAGTCTCCAGTATTTTTTTAAATGCTTCTACTATCCTATTGGCTTGTGGGTGATATTATGTTCTTTTCTAATGATACACCTAAAACTCTTATGTTAGCATGTTGCTTGTTTCGTTCAGGAAATGTGTACCACGATCGCTCACCAATATCTTCGGACATCCAAATCGGGTCAATACATGTTCAAACAGAAACTTCGCGGCCGTGGCGGCTATGAAATCTTTTACTGGATACGCTTCTGCCCAACGAGTCGGGTACTCTATCACAGTGATAATGTATCTCATGCCCATCTTTCCCTGAGGTTTGATAGGTCCTACAAATTCGATCACCCACTTTTCAAAGAGTTGCATCGTCATTTGCAGATTCAAATGCATCTCGTCCCTCCATGACCTATTCTTTGACATACATCACAGGCCTTGCAATGTTCTTTTGAATCTTGATGAAGGGTTGGCCACCATAACCCTGTGCGGAGAATATTTTGCATGGTTGCTCGCCCTTCATAATGCCCTCTCGCATTGCCCCCATGCGCATTTGTGAGGATATGACTTCGTTCAAATTCAGGTACATACCTTTGCAGTATCTCATCATTGTCCATCTTATATAGGTGCTCCGTGATGATAGAAAAATCTACCACATGCACCACCAGTTCCTTCTTCTGTTGGACGAAGTATTCTTTTGGTGCAGTTCCGGTTGTGAGAAAGTGGAGTATGTCTTCAAAGTTTCCATCCACTACACACATAGCAAAGAGTTGTGCAGTAGGTAGTCCTTCCTCCAGACTAGTACGTTCCTCTCCTGTCTCAATGAGTGATAGGTGATTCGGTCCTTCGTTCAGGCATCCAGGATTCACAACGACCTCAAAATAATATTCTTGGAACAATAGAAGCCACATGCATATGCACCCCCCCAACACATGCTTATCGACCAAGTATTTAGCACTGAATGATCTGTATACATCTTGAAGTGTCCCCCTAGAAAATAGTGCTGATATGTTTGGAGCACGTACACCATAGCCAATCCCTCGTGTTCAGTTGTGGAATAGTTCTTTTTTGCTTTAGACAACCTGCGGCTCGCGAACGCTATAGGGTGATCCAAGCCCTCTCCCATGGACATGAAACTCCTCGTCCAAGCATATGTGGAGGGCTTGGATCACCCTATCACGTTCGTGAGCTGCAGGTTGTCTAAAGCAAAAAATAACTATTCCACAACTGAACGCGAGGGATTGGCTATGGTGTACGTGCTCCTCATCCCATTTTGGGAAGAATAGGATTGCCGCAAAGGCCATTTTTTCTTTTAGTACATCCAGGCTTTTCTTGCAGTCATCTTTCCAGCAGAACATGACATCTTCCTTCAAGAGCTTCTCCACTGGCATGGTGATCTGGGCATATCTTTTGATGAACTTCCTGTAGTACCCCATATCTCCTAGGGTAGCGCACAGTTGTTTGACACTTCGTGTCACTTCCAAATTTAGAATCACTGCAATTTTTGTGGGGTCTACCATCATGCCTTGTTTGCAAACCACATGTCCCAACAAGTTCCCAAAGGGAACGAGGAACATACACTTCTTGAGGTTCAATGCGATTTGGTGTCTCCGACAGGTATCCAACATCAAGTGTAAGCTTTCTACATGGTTCTTAACCAATCCAAATACAGTCCAATTATCTAGATAAACCTCTAGGAACTTATGGATATATTCCTTGAATGTTGCAACAACTATGCGTGAAAATATGGCCGACGCATTCTTCAATCCAAATGGTATAACAGTGTATTGAACACAACTCCACTCAGTTGTGAAGGTTGTCTTACTCCTATCTTCCAGCACGATTTTGATCTGGTGGTACCCTGAGAATCCATCAGTGAAAGAATATGCTTCCTGTCCACAAACATTTTCCAATACTTCATCTATGAAAGGAGTTGGGAATGGGCCATGCACACACGCGTCATTCAATTTTCTAAGGTCCATGCATATTCTTATCTCGCCCTTCTGCTTCTTTTCCTACACCACCATAGGGCTTACCCAATCGGATTCTTCCACTAGCTCAATGATTCCAGATACGAGCATCTTATCTAGTTCTATGCAGACCTCCTCCTTGTACTTCAGATTCAAGCGATAAGGCCTCTGCTTCACTAGCTTCGTGTCAAGATTTAATGTGATCTGCATCATTCCTAAATATCCGATGATTCCTTTTAAGACTGTGATCTTGGTCGGGAATAGGTCCTGGTACTCGCAGAGTAACTCAGCAAACTTATCCACCGTCACACCATCCTAGTAGTCTCCGAGCGTTGCATACTTAGGTTCAGATTTTGTATCAATGTTTACCCACTTTATCTTTACTAGTGCGGTTATGTTAGTGTCTTAAATCAGTGATCCTTGAACCTTGCGATAGCCTTCAGTTTCTCAAATGTTATCTTTTCGCGAATCCTCATCGTCTTCTTCAATATTTACATTATAACACTCCAGCGTGCAGCTCATCTGAGTAGCCCATTCAGGATGAATCAATTTTACTAGCTCCTAGGGTATCTTAAAGATAGCTAATTTTACTGCTTGTAGCACATCATCAACAATGTCCCACCAACAATCCTCAAACGTGAAGGTTAACAGGAACCCTTCACACAAGATATCCCATTCACTCAACCCATGGTGGAGCGCTGTCTCTATATACCATTTCATGGGTATAACATCTAGGGTATGACAGAATAGGTGCACCCACTCAGGTTGTGGCTCTTCCCCATAGAACCTTGTCCACTTGGTGAGGTGTGCATGTGGATCATCCCATTCGTCATACTTGTCTGTTAGATGCATCTGAGGATTCCCAAAATGTATGCACATCATTCTCCTGCATTTGCGCCAGACCTCAAAGCTTCCTTGGTGCATACCCCACCACCTCACGAGCATAGCACATAGTACCCATTTCAAAGCCTCAAAACGTTGCTCTTCTGGCACCTCTCTTCCAAATCTATTTAGGAAGGCATCTACCTTGCTTAACCCATCATACGTAGGTAGATCCCTTACTTCCGTTGATATGCAGTGTGGTGATCTTGTCATCATGTTGCAGTTCAGCGTGGTTACCTCGTGTAACTAGTTCTTCCATCACTCTATCTCTTCATCTGAATTCGACATATAAGAGCTTTCACACTCCCATGAGATTCATCCATCTGTGGTGTAATTTACCTAGTCTTTCTATTGCGCAGTTATCTTGTAGATGCAGTCTAAGTCATCGTCGCTTTCATAGTCACGCACTGGCTCCGTGTAGCGCGATCCCTCTGTAGGGTCCAAAGGTACAACTATGCACAGAGACTTTTTCTCAAAAATCATCTTGTGCTTCTTCAAATTTATCACCCCATTCATATTAGTGGCCTAATCTATTCCTACTAGTGCAAGGTAGGGATTGTTTTCATCAACAATCTTTATCACTTCAAAATCTACTAGTGCGCTTACTCCTTCAATATCCATGGTGATTCCCTGCAATCTTCCCATAGGTAGGATCTTTTGCTTGTTCTCCATTCGCAACTAGATAGGAGACAATTGTAGCCTATGCCTTCCCATGCAATCCCATGTCTACTTCGGTAGAACATTCGCGTCCAATCCTAAATCCAAAATCACTTGGTCCATCTCATATTCTTCAATTTGCATGGTCAATCTCATTTCTCTTCCCATCCTTGTCACATGCTTTCCAATCTTCTAGACCACATGCGATTATCCTGGCGTAGTCCCAACACATCTATTATTAAGTTCCTACAATCCCTTTACACCCTTACTGTCGCACAATAGATTCATGCATGTTTCTAGGAACGTCGTGAGCATTGATGGGTCCATTTCTAGCTCTGGTTTGTCTCTACTTCCTAAATTGGAGGCATCAGCGAAGCTCTTGCTAGCTTCCATGAAGGTTTCCTTAGTATGCTCCAAATTAAACTCTGGTGAAGAAATTTCTCATTTCCCACCTTGGTTTTCAGTTTCACCTTATTTCTTCCATATATTTAAATTCCCTTTCCCATATCCATACATTCAACAACTGAAAAAATAAATTTTTGCTGAAAACACAAATTCTGGAAATTTTATAGAATGCTGGAAAATGCAGAAATAAAAAATCAGCAGGTACAAACAATCATTTAACACATTTGAACACAGTGATTTTTGGTCAATGTGACCCTAGAAAAACCCCCTACAACTCTTGGGGAAAACCTGTTCGAGAGCTCTTCTTTATTTCTGAAAATGCCTTTTTTACAGTGAGAAATATTCAACAAAAAATCAGCAAGCAAATTTACAACTTATCTCTTTTTCCGTGCCTCACAGCAAACTGGAAATTACAGCAAACATGAAAGAAATAAATGTTGTACGGCCTCCTCGATTTTTGTGCCGACTTTCAGCCTTAAATGTTGATGTACTGTCTGCATTAAATGCGCTATACAGACTACAATAAATGTATTGTATGGACCTCAATTTGCGTGCAGAAAAAAAAAAAAAAGCAAACTGCTCCTCAATTTTTGTGCAAACCAGCTGTACGGATTTCTAAAAAATCGTGCCAAAATCAACCTTTCACTGTGCTAAATCAGTTGTACAAATCTGCTCAACTGCTGCCTTGGAATGTGTGCCAATCTACTGTCTCCTTCTCCTCCTTGTCCAGAAATCTTCCTTGCTCTCTTGCTCTCCTTCTCTCAATCTGCTCATGAAAGAATGAATGACCTCTTGCCTCCTTTTCCTCCTTTAATCTAATCCTAAG
>APFE031150044.1:0-11224 GCA_000404065.3 Pinus taeda | reverse complement strand
TTTGACTTCACCTAACAGCAAAGTAAGTGCTGGTTAGGGTAGGTAGGTAGGATTAATAAGGCAGCCGGCAAGGGGAATTTTGCAGAGAACAGCATCAATCAAAGACCAAGGCATACTGACCTGCTGTTCTTGACTTTTCGCAAGGAAAAGCCATCCCCAAGTGGAGCCACTGTTAGCCTCCTGCTCATAGCAGGTATTCACCTTTCGTGATCGACATATTTACATGCCAAATATGTCATGCTTTGCTTCCAACAATGTTCCATATTTGAAATTTGCTACTATGGCAAATATGGGCACACCCCCCAGTTATGCCTTCATTTGAAATGTCTGTTGATAATATTTCTGAGCAAGGAATGCATCATATTGAAGAGTCTGAGGACCAGTCTTCTCCTTTTGTCAAATCTTTAACGGAGCATGATGAATGTTCGTTTGGTTCAACCGCAAATGAAATCTTTTCTGCCCAAACCATCAGAAGCTCAGGCAGAGTACGAAGTTTACTCCTTGATGAGTGCACACTGAATAGTTCTGTTTCCATTGCTGAATTGTCAACATCCTTGCAACAAGAGGGAAAGATTACTGGGATATCATGTACAAATGAAGATAGCTGCTATACTAACATGAATTCAAAGAACACAACTGGAGACGTGGCATCTAATGCAAAGGATTTATAATGTGCAGCAAACCTATCTGAAACAGCTCTTGTACCCTCTCATAGGATGCGTTATGAGAGTGGGTGAACCTAGTTCTTTCAAGTAACTTTAGGAAGTTCTCACGGGTAAATCAAATGGGATCTCTGTGAATTTATTTACTCTCAAGTCGGTGTCAAGTTGAACTTAATCAAGTACGAGCTGTTTGAAGTTGATCCTATACCACATGCATATTCACTGATTTCAAATTGTCGCATTCAAAGCAGCGTAGGAGCAGAGTCATCTTTGCCATTTATCTTGCTTTGTGGATGCCGGCCCAAGGATTTATAATATGATTCTTTATTAATCACAATGTTTAGCATGAAGGGCAAGCAGCCAAGGATTCTTGTTCAAATTCCATACATTTGCAGGGAGGAGCTGGCTGCACAGTATTCTCCAATGTCAGAGGATAGTGATGATTGTGTTGGTTGTCGCATGATACGGTATAGTGATTCTCCTCAGCATATTTCAGTGACTCAATCCGATCAAGTTATTAGCAGTCCTACGAGCCCTGTTTCACTTACAAATAAAGAAGAGAGTTTTCTGGGCCTGGAATTTTACTTCTGATAAAACTATATGGGTGGGGAAATGCTGGAGGACTCTTTTATCACTGAAGTTGAGGAAAAATACATTTGGGAAGCCAGAGAGATTGCATGGTTAGAGGGGATCCTTGATCCTGAGAGGCAACTATAGAAATTTGTACAACTCTGGACGCTCAAGGAAGCATATGTCAAAGCTTTGGGAAGAGGGATAAGTGGAGCTCCTCTTAAGGATTTCACCATCCATCTGAAAAATCTTTCAGGCATTCAAGAGGATTCGTGCCAATGTGGAGCTTAATGGTCTTCTTCTTTCACATGCCTTGATGACATTCCATGGACTGGCCATCAAATGTGCTCAGCATTATTCATGGCATTGGGAATAAAGAATTCTCTGGAACAAACCGCTATTTTGGAGATCTGGGACATACGATAAAGACAGCTGGGTCAAATGTCTTATTAACGATTTTCATGAATCAAGAAACCCAACAGTTTTGTCTCCACCGGTGTTTATTGAGATACCATCAGCCAATCTACATGAATCAGATTGCAAGACTCAAGTTGATAAATGTATAGACTCTCCATCTCTGAATATGGGAATTACAAGCACTAAAACACTCAACTGTTGAAGGTTCCTGTACAAAATATCCGGAGTCATCAACTGTATGCAGCAGTAGTAGAGCAGAGAAAGCAGTTCATTATCCAGCAAGCACAGATTCATCCAATCCTATCTTGGGTTGTGACACAAATCCTTTATCATCTTCTACAATTAGCTATTGGAATGATCCTAGCAAGGCTATGAATGACTCAGTGGGTTTGCCTTCAACAGTGGATGGCCTGTTATCTAATGATATTTCCGCTTTCTGGAAACAGTCCGCCATTCTCAAGGACTGGTAAGTTATAGGGAAGAAAATCTTTTGAAAGGCCAATATGATCCCATAAAAATACCAAAATAAAATGAATGGGGTTTGGATTATTCAGTTCAAGATACTGCAGCCAATCATAGCCAATTTATTCCAGTTTTGGATATTTTATCTTCAGACTACCACCCGCCTACGCCTAAAAGACTATTTCCTTTGTCTTCAAGGGAGAATACACCTGTTGTTTCAAATGCACAGCTTGTACAAAGATCAACAAGACCTACTAATTTAGGATCAAACTCACCGCTTCATCCCTCTTTAATGGATTTTACAGTTTCTGAGCCAGAGTTTTTAAAAGATTCGACAGAATATCAGAAGTTAGAGAGTTGTCAGTTACCAACTCTCTATTTCAATGAAACTGCAGCAGTTGAATGTTCTCAAAGTTCTGCTGCGACTGATGATGGTTCCCTTTTAGAAAGCACAATAATAACAAATGGTGAATCTGTCTTTTCTGAGACTGCTGTTGCAGACTCTAGGAAGGATTGTGACAAACTTGTTCAAACCATGCACAATATATCAGTGACATTATTTGCCAGTCATTGTTCAGACAATCTAAGGGATCCTGATATTCAAGCTCTTCAATCTGTAATCTGCAATCTATCAGAGTATCTTGTAAAAAAGATGGAGTTTCCTATATCAAATGTTGGAGATGCATCAAAGCCTGAGATGTCCTCTATTTCTGGCAATTTAAGGAGCACTCAAAAGCAGGAAAATCGACACAAGGTATGATGGGGTTTGAACAAGTGTACAGCTCTTGGAAAGATAAATTTAGCACAATCATTGGCATGGAGCATTCACCTATTGTACCCACTTGTTTGAATTTTGAAGATATCTCAACTCTCTCTTTTCAAAAAGACTTGGAGTGAAAAGCGTATGGGCCTTCTTCTAGCCAACTGCAACGATCAGTTGAATTAGCGGATCCAAAATCTGGACAAACGGCATCTTGTCCAGCTAATTCACAAGCGTATATTTCCACTGCCAACCCAATAAGTTTAGGCATTGATTCTCTCCTAAGTTATCATTTATTTGAAGCAGTAAGAGAAGTCTCAGATAATGTCATGAAGGGGGCCAAAACAAGTGGTTTTAATGGAATGGTGCATGGTTTCTATCGTGGCATTTTAAAACTCGGCCTCCAAAAATGGATAAATCGCAATATTAAGTGATGCTCTTTCTCTTGTGAATCAACTACGAGAAAAGGCAGGCGAGCTGAAAGACTCCAATGAACGACTTCGGCAATCCAATAAAGAATTGAAGACAGAGAAAAATGAGCTTCGTGATGAAAAGACAAGGTTGAAAGCAGAAAAGGAAGAGATTGGATCCCACAAATGGCTTAGAACAGTTTTTAAGAAGCTACTGCTTGAGATTGACAGTTGCCTTGAAGCTGTTGAAGATGTTGTGGTTGCTCCAGGGACATCATCAGTTGACGATCATCCCTTCAGCTGGGCTCCATTCCTTGTTGTTCTTAAAGGCTTGCATGCCATTGCTAAGTTATATGATGATGCAATGGAAGAATTGTTATTGAAACTGCAATTGCGTCGCTCAGCTTTAAACATTCTTATTAAACAGTTGCGGTGGCATGATGACCATTTTTGGCTACTTGACTATGGATTTCTTCTTGATTTCGAGTCTAAGAAGCGACTTGTTATGGCAATGCTACCTGAACCACAGGATGACCATGATGAACGACAGGAGGTTATTATTCAGAAGATCTCAGCTGCTGACAGAATCATTTGAATTACTTGCTTATGCAGAATCTAAAGTTTTGCAGGGAGGGATTTCTGTGGAGTTTATAAATGAGGAGGCAACTGGCCCAGGTGTCTTGCAGGAATGGTTTTCTCTGATATGCTGTGAAATTTTTAATCCTCAGAATGCATTTTTTTTATCATGCCTAAAAGATCGCCGAAGGTTCTTTCCCAATCCTGCATCTGTCGTGAATCCTGGGCATCTTACCTATTTCAAGTTTTGTGGTCGAGTGATAGCTTTGGCTCTAATGCACAAGGTCCAAGTTGATATAGTTTTTGCTCGCATATTCTTCATGCAATTGACAGGACAACCTGTCTCTTGGGAAGATGTTCAGGATGCAGACCCAGATTTGTATTCTAGTTGCAAGAAGATTTTGGACATGGATGCAGCTTTTCTCGACTCAGATGCTCTAGGGCTCACCTTTGTGACTGAAGTTGAAGAACTCGGGTCCCGGAAGGTAGTGGAGCTTTTCCCAGGTGGTAGGGACCTGGTTGTAGGCAGCAAGAATAGACATAAGTAGTTGAGGGTATGACAATGGAGCAACGGAGGAAGCGTCTGTTATCCACCTGCCTGCGGAGGGATTTTCTGGGCTTTCTTCTAAGTTTCACATACACAGAGCCTATACAAACTTGAGTTGGCTGCCCACTGCACATACTGCCAAACCTGTTAGTAAACCTGTTGGCGGAATTGGTAACAAGGGAAAGTCGACATCTGCGCCAATTTTTTCGACTAATAAGCACAAGGAAGAAGTAAAGGCAAAGCGTGTAAGCAAGATGGATAGTAAAGAAATTGCCTCCTCAGTCCAAAGGAAAAGCTCCTGTTAAAGCGAATTAGTAGTTCAAATGGAAAGGGAATTATGAAAGACAGGGGAAAGGCGAAAGCAAAAGTGGAGGAAAGTAGTAGTGATGCTGAAGGTGACAGTGATGATGATGGAGGTGACTTGTCTGATGATCCTTTGCAGGAGGTCGATCCTTCAAATATTCTTCCCTCAAAAACACGTAGACGAGCTTCACAGCCTACGAGTTATCAGTTTACAAGTTAAGAGATGGGTATACCCAACAATACAGTCAGTTCAGTTCTTGGGAAAAATGGTTAGCGCACAGAAAGTTGAAAACTGAAGGGACAGCCACCGCCTCAATCCAAAAAGACAAAAATCATTTATGGAACCGCCTAAAGGATTCATGCGCGGCCTTAGATATTTACTCCAAGATGCCAGCTGCCCCAGCTCAGCCCATATAGTCTTTCATGCATTTACTTTTAGCAGAAAACACTGTTTTAGTTCAGATCTGTTTAGATAGATTTGATAGATATTTTGAGATATTTTCCTTAAGATCTTATCCACATATCTAAGTCTGTAAATTTTTTCTATAAAAACCTCCCTATGTACTGTTCAAAGGGTGAGAGTTTTTTGATCGATAATCTGATTTTGAGGCTTGCTGTGTACGCTCCAAGACATTTAATAAACAGAGCTTGCTGGAACATGTGTGTTGGGACTGTCTGAACGTGTATTTGATGGCTGAAGAACTGCAGAACTCTCGTGTTTCCTCATGGACTAATAAGTTTTCTCATCTCTTTCTACAGTTGCTATGTTTTCTATACCGTATTTGTGTCATGATATAAACTTGCAGGGAAAAAGAATAGTTCAGATGTCACTTAGCTGTGCTCTGCCCTCAATTCCTGCTTCTTCTCAATGTTTTCTTTCTAGACTAGCCTATAATATGAATTCCTCTTAGGCTCATATTTGCACTAGTTTCCTCCGTGTATGAATATTGTTGTAGGAATTCAAGTAATTGCTCCTATAGGATATTCATCCCGTTCCCTCTGTTAGCACGAATGAAAATTACTTAGCTGTCTTTCATTCCTTGCATCCGTTTCATCCTCATTCAAACCTGATATTACTCCTTGTGCAGCTATCTTGCTCTGTAGTCTCTTCTTTGCCAAAGAAAACACATTCCTCAGTCCACATCCTTGACTCCATGCCCAATGTTCTAAACCTTTTGCGCTTTGCATGCTTCTCTGCTTAAGACCATTCTCTCCTCACCAAAAACCAAAACCCTGTGTACTCAATAGCTAGCCTAAGATCATTCCCTAAAACAAAGCTAAATCCCGAAGAGAGAGCCCTCTCTGACTACTGGTAGGCTAGGACCGGCAGTCCAAAGCTTGGTCTGTGGTTACCTCGGCCGTATCCCTGAAGGAGCCAAGGGACAACCTGAGTGTTAACAGGGTCAACAAATATACCTAATGAGGGAAAATTTGATTTTCTGAGAAGAAGACAGCCATAAGTGGACCATTTTGGCATGACCTAGTGGAATGATAAAAAATTTAGTATGGAGACACCTAAAATGAAAATGCAAAGAGCAGATTTGATCCCTAATGGAAGTATGCATATGCTGACTCTAACAGCATATATAATACTTTTTTTATTTTTTTATTAAACAAGTCTTTTAAAAAAGAACAATATGTCAACATGGGGAAAGTTCAACTAGTTGTACCAATTTTGTTGGGCATTTGGTTAGATATGTGCTAGCAGGTGCTCAGTTCAAATCCCACTATGTCGATGTACTATTTTATGTCAATGAGTTTACTAGGGATGTCATCCATGAATGTGGGGAATCATCCTTCAGGCTTCCCACCTGGTTTTTCCTTGAAAAAGGGAAAAAGAAAAGGACAACATGTCTTTAGTCTTAATAATAAATCAAGATCTTAACATGTGAGGATCTCCAAATAAGAAATAATATCTACCACAAATCTCATAGTAGGTCGAACAAGAGACAATAAAATGTCATTCAACTTCAAGGATCTTATTAAATAGATTTCATATATATTGGTCATAGTTTATTGATCATCAATATCCATTCTCAATTTGAAACCACAAACCCTAGATTGCACAAAATGAAAGTGAATGTTGTTAGAGTCTCCCATGACAATTCATGGTATGTTTTCATCACATTGAACTTGAGGGCACTGAGTTTGTGGAAAAAGAAAACCATTACTATAAATACCAAGCAAGACAGACCCTTGAGAAAATTAAACGCCCTAATAATCTTGATAGAGATAGAGGGTTGTAGATAAGGGTTGTTTGGATTCCATTAATCCACCAACAAAGAGATTTGACAAAGGGTTTCTTGGATTCCTTTTAATTTAACCACTATGAGAAGTTGTGAAGAAAACTTAATACCTTTTAAAAGTTGCACGAAGGAAACTTGGTAGTGGTATTAAGTGAACATTCCTTGATCGAAGTTGATACCATCTCCTTGTTACTGCCACTTTGCAAGAGAAAGAAGAAATGTGAAATATATGTGCAACCCACTAAAGAAGTTGGAAAGTTTGTTGCAACATATATAAGTGGTTAGGTCATGCTACAAAAGGAGGTGTCTTCCCACTCCCACTTTGGATAATTTGTCAGCCTTCGATTTAATTCCCTCTGAATGCGAGCAAAGGATATGACCCTAAATATTCTAATCAACTCCATAACTCTAATCATCCATTGATCCAATACATAAGTGTTTAAGGAAATATAACATTTCATGCAATCTATAATAGCCTTTGAATCCCCTATCACTTGTAAGTTTATATTGTTGATGTGACAATTAAAATGACTAACATAAACAATTGACTTGTATTATTGTAGTACTTGTTAGGTAGTAGTATTTTTATTCCTAGAATAAATTAGTCATTCAAGTTAGTCATTTTTAGTTGTATTATTTATTATCTAGTCATATATTTTAAACCGAGACAAAATTAGTCATTTATGTTAGTCGTTTTTAGTTGGGTCACTTAAGATTGCTCATTTTTGGTAGTATATCACTTGGAAAAGCTGCAGTGACTAACTTCTTTAGTCACCTCGTCACTAATTTCCCCATTTTTTACTAGTGAAATGCATCGAAATTAAATATAACAAAGTTAATTAACCATGGAACTTAAAAGCACGTAAACAATGTAGAAATAATTAGAAGAACACAAAAACCATGACACAATTATTTGATTACAGAGTTCTCCCAATTTGGATTACGTCTCCGTGCCCTGCTCAATATTGGGGAGGCCTTAATTCAATTAGTGGCATAAAAGAGATAAACGTACAAGCAACAAGAAATTACAACCCTTATACCTCCAAGCTGAAAGATGGGAAAATAATGGAGAGCCCAACTTCAGAAACAAATAGTACCACTGAACTCCTGACAAAAAATTGTGCAAAAACGTGTATCCAAACAACCAATTTGGATAATTAGGACTTCTGCAACTTCTCGGACCTCCCTGCTACTCAAGGTGAGGTCCTGACCTACTGCCAGGGTTAGGGTATGTTGTACAATACTTCTGAACTATTCTGCTGATCCTGTCTGCCTTCTTTCGACACAAAATGACCTTTAAATAAGCATGGTGATAATTCATCAACTACCGGGAAGTTCTAACCAAAGGCCAAGTAAAGTAGGTGGGGTTGATCTGATATCAAGGATCTTGGGCCTAAAGGAGACATGGCAATAACCTTACCAATATCGTGGCAACAACCAGGGGAAAGACTATCAGCATTTCCGCCCATCGGCAGATAGATTTAAGCCATGCTTCAATCGCTCTGTGATACAGCGGACCCGCCGGGTGTGTAAAACATAATGTATAACACATCACATCCGGAAACCCCATCATAATTGAAATCAACGCTTAAACCATCAGTTGATGACCCCAAATCTACATTTCGGTGATGACACAGATCCACCGCAATTATAAATCACAATATATAAAATATCACATCTGTAGTCTGATAGCAAATTACAATAGGAAATTACTGCCAGGGCCACTTCAAAAACTCTAGCACTTCTGTGATTGTGATATGTGATATATCACATCACAACTAGAAACTATTGGGGGCCAATTCATAAAACACCTATCCACCTCCGATATCCGATATTTGATATTACAATTGCAAATTAGCAATGTCGAGGGCCAATTCTTTAACTCATTACCTCTTTTTTATGTGATAAGCGAAATGTGGGACCCAATGTCAGCCTACAACTTGGTGCTTCCCCATTCGCTAAGCTTTTTCCATGTCATCTCCTCCTCCCACCTGGACAAGTGAAACATGATCTTTGACTTGCTCTAACTTCTATGTATGAACTCGAATTTGAGTGCCATTCACACCGTTGGGATCAGGATGACGAACACTTCAATCCGATGCTAAGTTTATCCAGATTCTTCCACTTTTATTTTTGAGCCTTTTACCATGCCACTAGTACTTTCTCAAGATCTGTCTGGATCAATCCTCCCCATTAAGATCTTTTGGACTGCCAAAATCCTTTTCAGTCAATTGGCAAGTGAGGAAATTTCTCCCTCACTTTCTCTTTCTCCATCCCTCGAGCTTTATTTAGATGCATTCCTTTGAAGCCAACACCAATGTACTCCACATCTCCCCATTGTGAAGTTCTGGTTTTCCTATCGAGAATGATATCTTCGGGCAACTTATCTGGATACTCTGGAGCAAAATCATCTACTATAGGAATCTGTGCAACCTCTTCGGTATCCATAATCAATGGAGGTTCATAAAGCTTCAGGTTTTCAACATTTACTATGGAGTACATTTGCATATAAGTAGGCAAATCAAGATGAAAAAAATTGTCTCCAATCTTTGTCAATATGGTGAAGGGAACATATCGAATGGGTCTCAATTTCTTCCCTTCTCCCTTCATTCTATCCTTGCTGATGTGGAGCTATACATTTTCCCCAACTTAAAACTGATGGCCAACTCAGTGCTTATCATGTCGAGATTTATACCGAGCTTGACTCTTCTCCAATTGCTCTTGTACTTCCTAATGAATCACTTATATCCACTGAATGAACTTTCGTGCTTTGTCCCTATCATCTCATCCATTTCTATCCTCCTCTTTCCCAAAGACCATGTCCAAGGGATCTCTTGGTAGATAGCCAAAACATGTCTCAAACGACGACCTCTGTGTAGATGAATTGTTGCTCAATTGTATGCATGATGCACATAAGGAAGTTGTTCATCCCACAACTTTGGATGTTTTCCACAATAGGCTCGCAACAAGTGTACCATGTTATGGTTGACAACCTTTATCTGCCCATCGGTCTGTGGATGAAATGTCATACTTCTTTTCAACTTAGTGTCCATCATTCTCCACAAGCTGGTCCAAAACTCCACAAGAAAGCAAGAGTCTCGATCTGACACAATAGATGTGAGTAACAAAAAATGGACCCAAACACGCTGAAATAAAATATAAGTAGTCTTCTAAAAAATAACCTACTTTTTACAAGGCATCAGAATACACATTTTAATAAACCTATCCATAACGACATACAAATAGTCGTGACCTTTCCTAGAGATAGGAAAAACTCCTACAAAGTCCATGGACACACTTTCCCATGGTTGACTTGGAATAGGGAGTGGTATGTAGAGCCCAAGTTTTCTATTAGAAGGTTTTGAAACAGAACACAACACACAACCCTTTATAAAGCGAGTCACAATGTTTTTCATATGAGGCCAAAAACAAAACCTTTGCAAATGACATAAAGTTTTCTCAATTCGATAATGACCAAACACTAGAGAGGTGTAAGCCTCTTGGACTACATGAACCCTTTCATCACTGGGTATGCACAGTTTTCCAAGGTGGTAGAATAGATTTCCCTACAAATAATAATTGTCCACTTGCAATCCATGAGTCAGCTTTGCATAGATTTATTTAAAATCATTATTGTTAGCATATTATTCAACATAATTTTCTAATGATAAAGAAAAATTTTGCAAAACTACAGATGCAGAAATAGGAGGGCGAGAAAGCATATCTAATCCAGGTGGATATTGGTGGCAACCTGGACTGCCACAATTGTTTCTCTCAACATTTTCAGTTTCCTTAATTGTAGCACAACTTACTATTTTTAGTAGTTTTTCAGGTCCTAAACTTCCGAAGCCGTTTTGAGGCCCTAAACAACGTTTTTTGGGAAATATGGGGGCAACATGGGTCCATGGATTGATGTTGCCCTTCCCAAAGTGGTAGTTCTCAGATAGTTCTTTCTAACAAGCTATTGGATGCGTCAAACGGAGATCGTATGCCAAAGTTACGACCCTGGGAAGTTGATGTACCAATTTACGCAAACGGGGCCCACAGTTTGGCGTTTCATCTTCTAGGGTTAGGTGTTGGAATGTTAAGGGTTTTCCATTGTTTCTCAACAATAAATAGACCTTTGAGCCTCATTGTAACACAGTTCAGAGGCATGTAGCCACCACATCTCTTCTCAGAGATAAGCTACCATCGCCCTAGCTGGTTTATTTCCATTTCTGGTTGTAAGCATATTTTAGTATTCTCCATTAATGAAATGAAGTATTATTTCC
>APFE031150043.1:2314-71156 GCA_000404065.3 Pinus taeda | reverse complement strand
AGAATGAGAGGAAGAAGATACATTTAGTGCATAGCCAGACCGAGATGCTTGACAACCACATGCAGAAAGTGCCATTCCTGAAAATGAATTTGAAGAGTGCTCCAAATGGATGTTATGCTTCTTCATTGCTGCTTCCAAGGATTCCATCTTCTTAAAGCATTTAGATTCTAAGTGGCCATCTCGATTATAAAAGTTGCAATGCTATCAGTCTTCTTCCCTTTGTTTTTATTTGCCTTATCATTCTGGTGAAATGATTTTTCATTTTGAGGCTGAAATTGCTTAGGACCCTTGTTTGGTTTAGGACCATTCCTTTTAGGATACGACTTCTTAGGATTCTTTGAATTTGGTTGCTGATGGGCGGTTAACGCTTTCTTAGAAGAGTTTCCAAGATTAAGAAGACCAAGGTGTAAGAGTTTTTCTTGTTCTCTTATTAAAGAATCACAAAAAGCATCAAAGGAAGGGGGCTTGTAGTTGTGTCCTTGAGAAATGAAGGCTTCTCTTGTAGAATGGAAGGTGGAAACAAACACAGAGTAGGCTGGTCCCAACTTAGTAAAAATGCAATAGATAAGGGCACTGTCTTCTTTCTTAACTTTAACACCTTCCAAGAGAAGTCTAATGGTCTTGAACTTGGACAAGAAATCTTCAATGCAAGAAAAATCATTGGGGTTTAATGTAAGCAACTCATTTTCAAGCTGATGGGATCTAAGTTCATTTTTATTCCAAAAACTTTAGTAAGCTGCTCCATTGCTTTATCAGGAGTATCAAGTTCAGCAATATGGAATCTAAGATCAGGAGAGATAGACATCCCTATCAACCCACGTGCTTGATCTTGTCTATTTTCCCATTTAGCTTCCTTATCTTCATCTTTCGGTTTGGTTTCTTGGCCTGAGGCTATTTTGTAAAGACCTTTACTTCTAAGTAAATCCACAATGTAGGACCACCATTGGAAGTAGTTGGTGTTGTCAAGAATGACTCGGTATGGACTTTCCATTTTAATAGAAACTGAAGCTATATATGCTGTAACTAAGTGTTTCAATGGAAAGATCTCGAAAAATTAGGCTGGTTAAAAAAAAACAGCTCTGAAAACAGCTTCCGGATGAAGAAGTTATGGCTTTTTGAAAAAAAAGTTGATGAAGGCGCTGACAAAGTGCAGGAATGTGTGGAAATGAAGAAAACGCCCCTTTTTCCAACAAAAAGGAGATTTGAACCCAAGACCTCTACTCTCATAAATTAGCTTTGAACCAAGTGAACGGCTTCCGGATGAAGAAGTTATGGCTTTTTGAAAAAAAGTTGATGAAGGCGCCGACAAAGTGCGGGAATGTGCGGAAATGAAGAAAACGCCCATTTTTCCAACAAAAAGGAGATTTGAACCCAAGACCTCTACTCTCATAAATTAGCTTTGAACCAAGTGAATGGCTTCCGGATGAAGAAGTTATGGCTTTTTGAAAAAAAGTTGATGAAGGCGCGGACAAAGTGCGAGAATGTGCGGAAATGAAGAAAACGCCCCTTTTTCCAACAAAAAGGAGATTTGAACCCAAGACCTCTACTCTCATAAATTAGCTTTGAACCAAGTGAGATATACAAAAAGTTTGAGAGAGAGAGAGAGAGAGAGAGCTTTGTTTTCTTTTGGTCACAGATGCTTTGGATTGCGTGCTTGCTTGAGAAAGCTCTTTTTCTCCCTACAAAACAAAAGCACAAAACCTAACACGGACATACAAAAAAAACAAGCCTTATGGCTTAAAGTTAGCTTTACCCGGAAACTAAAAATTTTCCTCAATGTTTCTGATTTTCCAAGATCACACTAAGGTGCAGGGAAAAGAGCATACGCATGAGAAAAATCCTTCCTTTCTGTTTCTGATTTGCCCAAATCACACAGAGTCGCAGGGCAAAGAGCATACACAGAAATGAAAGGTATAGATCCGGTAATAAAAGGAGCTAAATAAACCGAAACAGAAATAAACAGAGAGAAAATAACAGTAAACTGCAAATAAACATTGTATACCTCCAGATCTAAAAAATGACGCAGCTAGGGCTTACCGGAAACCTTTTCACGTGAAACAAAAGGGGTTCCTCACTAGAACATATGCTCCCAACACAATAGAGCAGTCCTCTCGGCCCGAAGCAGTTAGAAACAACAGATCTAGGAGATGGCAGTCGCATGCAGTTCTACCGGCTTCAGATTTGGATCAACAACGGATGCGGCCCTCAAATAGCTCTGATACCATGTAGGAATTTACAGGGTAAGTTCCTCAGACAGAACACCAAAAGGACACCGCTCACAAACAGATCACAGATCAGTACACCAGTATTTTGACGTGGTTAAAACCCTCAGAGAGGGAAACAGTCCACGGCCTGCGCCAACGTGGCTACTACAGGCAATTTATTAATAAAAGAATGAAAATTTACATAAACTTCTCTCATGCACGGTGAACCTACAAATGACCCTCTATGCGCTTTAAATAGAATTCATGGATCAATCGGGTGTCAAGCCACGGATCAAGTGTCGGTAATACCGAGGAGAGATTGAACCGTCGGATCACTACATATCGTGATCGTCGGATTGCAAGTTACAAATGTACATGGTAAAGAAACACACTTTACCTAACCCTATACTAGACCAAGTTATACTTAACTATTCCTACGTGTCGGAATATCCTAACAGTTACCTTAACATGTATTAACCTAGTATTTTCTCCAAACTCTTTAATTTTATCTGCTAACATTTTCAATTTGTAACATATTTTGTACTTCTTCTTTGACTATTTTTAGTGTGTCTTTCTCTCTATCCTCCTATAGACAAAATTATGATATTTAGTGATTTTAGATAAGAGAGGAATAAATTTTTTATAGAGTTTAATTAACCCAATGTTTCAGACTTCCAAGTGAGTCCATCTTCAGGGGATACGCTAATAGTTTAAGAGAAGATTAATAACATTTTGTAGAGCTAAACTTATGTATATATATAGCTTCTGGAAAGGATCAATAAGAAAAGATTTAGTCGGCCAGGTTCATTTGATATTTGGATTTTTTTTTTTTTTTATAATCTGTAGAGTTGATTGTAAAGTAGATTAATTGATTTACTAAGATTATTAGGGTGTTGAATAGTTATTAGGGTTGCTGAAGAATGAAATTGTGTGGTTAAGCTTTATTTATTCAGCTTTGATTGATGTTAGTTATATTGGATTTGGATTTGATATTTGACTTTTTAATTGTATTTAATTACAATTATTTATATATATTATTTTAATGCATTGAATATAAAAATTGTATAATTTTGAGTGGAGTGTGGGAGAGAGTGGGTAGTATCTAAATATACTAGTTATATTTAGAATACTAAAATTTTAAAATAATTAAAATTATATTTTTATATATGAAAAATCCATTAAAATAATATATAAAGTTATGTAATTAAATACATTAAAAAAAAGTCAAATATCAAAATCAAAATCCAATATACTAAATAAATCAAGTGAATAAATAAAACATTAATAAAATTTCATTTCTCTAAAGACAACACTAATAACTAATCAAACCCTAATTTCATGGTAAAATCAATTAATTCTAAATTAAATCATTTAATAAACAATTAAATAAATACAAATTATATTTTTTTTCCAAATATCAAATGAACCTAGCCGACTAAATCTTTTCTTATTATCCTTTCCAGAAGCTATATACATACATAATTTTAGCTCTACAATATATCATTAATATTCTCTTAAACTATTAGCGTATCCCTTGAAGATGGACTCACTTGGAAGTCCAAAACGCTCGGTTAATTAAACTCTATAAACAGGGTATTCCTCTCTTATCTAAAAATTCTCCCCACCTGTATTAACTCATTTCCTCATTAATAGGTTTGGTTTCAAATTCATTGTTGAGAGCATTATGGTCAAAACATGTTATTTATCTTTCTCTCCAACGCTTTCATCTTTGTTGATTTTTGGTAGCATCGGATGTGCTCCAACTCTCAAAATTTCCAGGGAGGCTTAGACAAATGCATTCGCCAATACCTAGAAATCGTTTTTGGAAATTCCACCTGAAGATGATTTAAAATAATTAATTAATTTTAATGGGACCCTAAGTCTAAACTTAAGAAATTAAAATAATTAATGGGTATTAATCTAAAATGTGGGTGTAACTTCTAGAAGAAGACGAGGGTCAAGCCAAAATGATCTAAGCTATTGATTAGAAGTTAATCTGGGCCATTGGTTGTCCAACATAAATTTATAAGAAGAGGCTTGAGGGGCACTTGGAGAACATACATAGGGGAGATCAGAAGTTTGATTTTCTGAATCAGAGCAACTGTTAGAGATATTTTCAATAGTGATTTTTTGTAGTGAGGGGCAGGGATAGTATCCGAAGGGAAATCTTTTCCGGTCGGAGAATACTCAGCAGCGAAGAGAGAGAGAGATCTAAAAGAGGCAGCACAAAGCCAAAAAGGTTGACGCAAAGCCACGCAGAAGCCAAGAGGGAATCCAAAAATTTGCTGAAGGAATCGATTGCAGAAGCCGAACGCTAGGGTGTGAGACTGGGAGGTGCAAAATGAATTTCTTGGGCAACAAATCAATCAGCTAAAGGTGTGACGCTGTCCCCAAAGGGTGTGACGTTGGGCTGACACAGTGATTGCGTAGAGGCAACACAGAGGCAGCTAGGGGCAGTTCATTCAGTGGCTGGATCAGACAGGATTTCCAGTGATAATGTGAGGTAACCTCACTTATCTCTCTGTCAATGATATTCTCTGTAACTGGATTGTCAGGAAGGCATCCAAAGATTGTATTCATACATTACTACTGCATAATAATAAAACTCGTAGAGCTGTTGCACCAGTTTTCCCACATTGGGTTTTTCCAAGGACATTTGTCCAAAAATAAATGTGTAGATGTGTTGTGTATTTCTTTCTTGTTAGGTTTCTTGTTTCCGTATTTTATTTAAATGGTGAAGGTTGTAGTGTATCCATTTTAGTGTTCACTGTAGGAAACAATAAATAATTTGGTTCAATAATTAACAAATAGGAGAAACGTAATCAATTGCTACAATAGAAATTTATGCATCCAAATTTTCACATGGTATCGACGTTGTAGGTGAAACAAGTGAACAGTGCCAGAAGAGCCCAATGTTGAAGGAGGAAGGGAGTTCAAAATTCTTGCAGAGGCAACAATTCGAATCCCAGAGGGTTTACACAGTCAAGCCAGGAGGGCAAGATTTTCGTGGTAAATCTCTCTCTGAGTGAGTCGACAGAGAGGTAGGATTTTCAGATCAAAATTTGTTAGCGACAGAGGGAGCAATGTAGTAGAAGCTTCAGCGAAGAGAGGTCCTTGGTGTGACGTAGTTTTCTGCAGGCAGTTGCTGGGAAGAAAGATGTCAGAAGGAAGACGAGAGACACTTGAGGGAATTTCTTCCTCAGAGAATTCCTAGCCAGGGAATTCGAATTGTCATTTGCTGAGCAACAACAAGAGAGAGGAGGTCATTTGACATTTCGTTTGGTAGAGATGGCATCCAGTGGACTGAGAGATCAGGATAGATTGGATAGGGCATCCAACTTTGTGATCTGGAAGGCAAGGATGTCATACCTTCTTGATGAGCATTTTCTCAAAGTCTACGTCGACAACGTGGTAGTTGAGCCCGCAGATCCAGATCCGCTCAAGAAATACAAGGGAGAAATGGTGAATACCAAAAGAATGATCCTTGACGGAGTGAAGGATCATATAGTCTACCACATCACTAGCATAAACACACCCAAGGAGATATGGGATGATTTGTCGATGCTATATCAGGGATCTTCTGAGCAACGGAAGATGTATTTGGAGCAAAAGATGAGATCTATGCAGATGCAGAGGGGGGAACACATTGATTCGTTCCTCTCTAAGCTTCAAGAGAACCGAGATGAGCTTGCAATTGTGGGGTCAAAACCTCAAGGTTCCGAGATGGTAAGATTGGCCCTAAATTCAGTATATGAGGAGTGGCAAGTCTTTGTCCAAAGCATCCTAGGCAGGGCGACTTTGCCAAACTGGGATAAAATGTGGCAACTCTTAAGCAAAAGGAGTTGACGAGAGACTTGGTCAAGTGTAAACTTGATGGAAGCAATAGCAGTGGGTCGAAGCCCAAGGAGGAGGAAAATAATGCAGCCCTAACATCCAAGGGCCAACAGGAGCAATGAAAGAAGAAGAAAGATGTTTCAAAGATAAAATTCTTTAGGTGTGGTGAATTCGGTCACTACGCAACATAATGTCCTCTCAGGAAGAAGGTCAAAGATGAGAAACATGATTCGAAGGTTGCAGATGTGAATATCGAGGAGAAGGATTTCACCATGAAAGCCCAAGCATCTCCAGGAGGGAGGTGGGGAGATCTAGAGTTGTAATTCAAAAGGACTACAGATGGGTAGGATCCTTGAGGAGTCCACCTCTCGGATCAATTCCTTGCTATGGGAGCCCAGATCAAAAGTAATAGGATGGACGAGTGTCAGTTGGTGCAGAGGAGTGCCGGAGTGACAGTTGTAGTGGCTAGGAGTGCCAGAGACTGAGAAACGCAGAGAAAAGTTGACAGCAGTGCACTTGGCACATAGTAGAGGTCAACAACATTACAAAGGCTTTAGAGGGTCAGCGTAGAGACTAGCAGCAGTCAGAAATCCAATAATGAGATGCATCATACTGAACACCAGTTCAGTAATTTGGGATGCTTTTCTGTTGCTGATGCAGTAGCAACAACGATTGGAGAAGGTTTCAGTGCAAATGCAATAATTGCAATGACAGTGCCAACAACAAGACATGCATAATTAAGAGGGAGTTGTAGTATGGATGTAATGTTGAAAGCAATAGTAGTTGGTGGACATGATGTCAAACATCAACAACGTAGAGGGAGATGTTACAAAACAAAGTGATGCTTCAACAGGTTGCATTGCTAGAGCACATTCCTCTCTAAGAGGGAGTGTTGATTTCTGGTAGCATTGGATGTGCTCTAAGTCTCAAAATTTTTAGGGAGGCTTAGACACATGCATTCTCCAATACCCAAAAATCGTTTTGGGAAATTGCACCCTGAGATGGTTTTATTAAAATAATTAATTATTTTCAATGGGACCCTAAGTTTAAACTTAAGAAATTAAAATAATTAATGGGTATTAATCTAAATTGTGGGTGTAACTTCTTGAAGAAGATGAGGATCAAGCCAAAATGATCTAAGCCATTTATTAGAAGTTAACATGGGTCGTTGGTTGTCCAACAGAAAGAGCACTTGGAAAACATACAAAGGGGAGATCAAAAGTTCGATTTTTTGAAGCAGAGTAACTGCCGGAGAGATTTTCGATAGTGATCTTTTGTAGTGAGGGGCAGAGATAGCATCTGAAGAGAAATATTTCCCAGTGAGAGAAGATTCAACAGAGAAGAGAGAGAGAGAGAGATCCAGAGAGGCAGCATAGAGCCAAAGAGGCTGACATAGAGCCACACAGAGGCAATGCAGAAGCCAAGAGGGAATCTGAAAATTTGTTGAATGGATCGATTGCAGAAGCCGAAATCCAGGGTGTGAGACCAGGAGGTGAAAATCGAATTTCCTGGGTAGAAAATTGATTAGTTGAAGGGGTGACATTGTCCACAAAGGGTGTGACACTGGGCTGGTGTAATGATTGCGCAGAGGCAGCTAGGGGCAGTTCATTCAGTCGCTGGATCAACCAAGATTTCCAGTGATAGTGTGATCTAACCTCACTTGTCTCTCTGTCGGTGATATTCTCTGTAACTGGATGGCTGAGAAGGCATCTAGAGATTGTATTCAGAAATTTCTACTGCATAATAATAAAACCCTCAGAGCTGCCGCACCGATTTTCCCACATTGGGTTTCTCTAGGGACATTTGTCCAAAAATAAATGTGTAGATGTGTTGTGTATTTCTTTTTTGTTTTGTTTTTTGTTTCCGTATTTTATTTAAATGGTGAAGGCTGTAGTGTATTTGTTTCAATGTTCACTGTAGAAAACAATAAATAATTTGGTTCAGTATTTAATAAATAGGAGAAACGTAATCAGTCGCTACAGTAGAAATTTGGGCATCCAAATTTTCACTATCTTGTATTTCATTCAAAGTTATTTTAAATTATAAATGTCTCATTCATAGGTTATTTGTTTCATTCCTTGATACTCTTTTTCCATTCCTTATGGTTTGATCTTCACCGTCTCTAAAATATCCTTCAATTTTATTATTTTATTATCTATTTGTCTACGAATTTTGTCTCTAACTTTGTTTGGAGTTTAGCTTCTCTTTGTACCCTTTGTTTCTGCAATGATTCATATGTTTGCAAAAAAAGTATCTAAGGTTACTTTGCAGGGCCTTTGCTTGAAAGCCTTTGGTAAATGTGGTGTATTGCTCATATCAAAATAATAATATTGAATGGAAGTGAATGATAAATATAACTAGGAGAATGAACTTGTGCACCTTCTTAAGTACAATTTGCACCTTCTTGCAATATCATAGTTTAGATTTGCAAAGACTCCACTTTAAATTTTATGTGATTGGAGGCCTTTATTTTTTTTAATGAGCACATACAATCTCTTTTCGAGGATGTGATCTCTTAGTTGTTTTGTTTTCTCTTCATAGGATAAAAAAATATATGTGATCTTGAGTCTCTTGGTTTTCTCTTTGTGATTCTTCTTCTTCCCTCATTAAATCCTAGGGTTCAATCTTGAATCATTCTGCTTATTCAACTCATATCTACAAATATATCTCTTTTAGAGACTCAATCTCTAAGAATTAGGTTAAATCCACTCAAAATTAATATTCTTAGACTATGATCCATCATCAACTTCAATTTATGGACCAAAATCCATAATCCTACATTAGAAATAGAAAAAACTATGTGCAAGAATGCTTATATTTAAAAATTATAAATAAATTTGATTATGACATTTTTTGCATCCATAGGAATTTATAACTGTGAAGGGTTAACCAAGGAGGGTTCCATTATAAATCTTACTTACTACCACTATAACCCCCATGGTAAGTGAAAATACCCACAAACCACAACCAACAATGTTAGTTGTCAATTGAACTTAGGCCAAGAAATCCTTATATTATTGAGTTTTCCCCATATTATTGAAGGTTCTCGCATTTAGCCAAGTCGTGAAGTTGATTGTGACTTTAGTTGAGCAATGTTTGTAGGGTTTTCGTATGTGGAAAATGGTCTATGTTGTTATTCCAAATAGTCTCCACTTTAGTTATTGAACCACTAAGGGATATTCATTATGTACATGCTTTCATCATGCTCTCCTTGTGACTCCCAATTTAAAATGGAATCAAAGATTATTTTTAGCATCAATTTTTTCAACTCTCAAAACCCCCTTTTCATCGATTTCCTCCTTTGAAAGCACTCTAATAGTGAGGTTCCTTCTCAATGATTGTGGATTCTCTCTGCTTGACACAAACACCATTTGCAAAAGAAAATCATATCTACTCACTCATGAATTCTATGATAGTTCAAAACAAACCCTATTATTCAAGAGAGATGAGGATTTTAATAAAGCTAACGTTCATAAACTCTTTTCCAAGTACTCCAAACTCTTATAATTTAGTTCTAGGAAAACGTAAAGTCCACAATTGAATTCATAGAGAAGATTTGGCCTTGTGAAAAATTGATGACATGTACCCTACCGAAATAGGTACATTATTTGTAATGCCCCATATTATCAAATTAATAACAATAATAATAATAATAAAATAAAAAGGAGGGAGAACGATGGAGGCATCGTTCTAGACCAATGTTAAGTAATTTGGAAATTTTATGCTTAGATCCACCTTAGGCTTTACACCTACAAGTTGTTGTGCAAACCAATCTCAATGTGTGGATGAAGCCCTTTTGTCCCTGCACAATGAGGATCAAAGAGAGATTTTGGTCGTTCATTGAACGCATGGGTCCATTGACTGATTTTTTGTGCATTTGATACATAAGGGTATGCCATTAATAAGCTTTATAAAATTTGCTAGTATTATGCCTCCTTCTGAGAATGCAAGGAACAAATTTTGCATCAAAAAGGAGGTTGATGTTGGGATCTATGGATGCGGTGAGGTTTTTTTACAATGGTTGAGTATTATTTCGAACAATGTTTGTGGCAGGACTATATTATTGGATTGTCGACCAAAAGTTTCTTGTCACTAGATTTGAGTATTTTGACACCATATCTAATAATAGCCATGAGTTGTGGTATGTTGGGACTTCAAATCAAGGAGGAGACGTAAAATTCAAACAAGCAAGGTTTAATCTTACATAGAGAGCTGACTCTTCTTTCTAGATCTGAAACGATCATAAGAAAGGTGGTCACTTCGATGAATTTTGTGCAGGATATTTTACTTGATCTAAGGGTTTCACTCTTTAGACCCCAGATTTGATTAGATTAAAGTGAAGATATCCTAGATCCATATCAACCCTTCTATGGGTCTCCTCTTTTTTGTTTTGATCCAAATCTGAACAAAATCCATAAATAAGAGGAAAATGCTTGATATTTGTCAAGAATTTAAGTGGGATGACCAAAATCCGATGGATTCAAGGGCACAAATATAATGGAAGAACTAAAGAAAAGCATTCAAAATGACTAGGGATTACTAGTAACACATCAAGTTTTGTTATACGGAGGAAAATTTCTTTGAGATTCTCTCCAGCTGAAAGAATATGGCGTGGCAAAGTATTCTACCATATTATTAAATATGAGGATGAACGGGGTTTCTAATCCTAGAAACCCTAATGGATCCATCTCGTTCAAGGATGCACTAAATGGGAACTATGCCACTCTAGTTGATCAGATCCAAAATTTTTAGGACCTTATATTGTCGAGCAAGTGGACAAGGTACCAGCTATGGACATAACAACCCTAGAGATAAAAATCACTTTTCGTTGATCTATAATATAAGGCATTAATATGTTCATGTAATGGTTTTTGGCCGAGACCTGAAGACTTATATCAATGGGTGTACTCTTTGTCGATAACAAATTGTGATCTCTACTTGTCTTTAAAGGTTTCTTCATAATACAATTTGACACACAACAAGATATGGAAAAATTTCTAAATGAAGGACCATGGTTTTGGGGCAGAGTTGGGCTTTTGTTACCCCATGGTTCCCTAAGTTTAATGAAACAACCATGGTGGTAAAAACGATGTTGATTTGGGTAAGGTTTCCAAACCTCCCTCGCCCATTCTGACACCATAGCGTCTTGGAGGATATTGGAAATACTTTGAGAAAATTTAAAAAAATGGACTTGGATAGAATAACAAAATGAATCTTTACATTTTCAAAGACATGTGTAGAGATCGACCTCAACAAAGGTACTCATGATCATATTCTTTTAATACACGAAAACTTATAGTGAACAAAAGTGTTATATTATGAGAATACAACATTAAGATGTTGATCTTGTTTTCTTACAAGTGACT
The DNA here is from genome assembly GCA_000404065.3 of Pinus taeda. NCBI lineage: Eukaryota > Viridiplantae > Streptophyta > Pinopsida > Pinales > Pinaceae > Pinus > Pinus taeda. The sequence continues at coordinate 59,752 of APFE031150043.1, read as the reverse complement.
TGTAGAATACTTGCCCACATGCAAAAAGAGACCCAAAAAATAAGAAGAGGCAAACCCATAAGCCAAGGGGATGGAAATTTCATGTTACTTTAGAAGATGAAAATTAAGAGCCCAAGGAAAATATTCCAAATACAGAAGCACAAACATAACTAGGTAGGCAAACTAATCGCTGATTGGGGGGTCAGTCAATAATAATGACTCTTAGCCAAAAGGGTACTGAATCAACATAGATCATAGTATTTGAGCAACAAAAAACAGAAACATCCACTAAAAAGGAATTGGGGGGCAAAAAGATATCTCATATATCTGAAGGCTTAGAATCAGACAAAGAAGTCCCCCCGAAGGTAGATGGAAATCAAATGGAAATAATAATAACCACTCCCAATCAAGGAGTCTGGCAAAAGGTGGAGAAAAAGAAAAAAGGAAAAAAGGGGACGCTAAGTGATTTTTATCATACTTAGCTTCGACAACGTTATGTAGCTTTTTTGTTTATAGTTTCTTCTTCTTTTTTGTGCATCAGCCTAATGGCTGGCATGATCAAATTCTTTCAAGCATCTACATAATATAATTTTGTTCCTTGGTTCCAAGTTGAATAAAATTACATTTTTGCTTCATAAAATAATAATAATAACAACAAGAGTGAGAATAATAATTAATAAATAAAAGAAAAATCCCACCCCCATTTCCGTTAAGAAAGCTATGTGACTCCTGCAACTTTTCCCTTTAGGCCTGTGGCACTTCTTTTGTCAGTATTTGTGCTAAGGTTTCTTATCCTGCCATGGATTGACATGAATAACCTTTTGCCCCTTTTGCTTGCCTGATATTTACACTGCCCACTTACCTTTTTATATCCTTCTCACATTCTTGTCCTATTTGGTCGGAGGTCCCATATTGGCTTTCCAACTTTTCACGTTCCAACTCACCAGTGAAATGTATTATTGGGGGGAGGGCTGGGAATGAGGTCAATTACTCTTTCAACCCAACTTCTCACCCAAATTTTATATCTCAACATGAAATCAACACACGTCACACATTTTATAATCATGTCCCCAACAATCTCTCCAAATGTCTCTTCACCATCTTTCTTGATTCCATTTGCCTCACTCCAGTGTTGTCCTTGTGTCTCTCTCATGCTTGGCTCACTTTTCCCTCCCTTTTGAGGATCAAGAACTTGTCCCCACTCAACTTCCCCCACATTGGAGCTATGTAATCCCTTGGCATATTCCTCCGTTTCTTTTAGCATCCCTCCGTCCCTCTATGCACATGAAAAACACAAAGGCTCGGGTAGGAGGAAAAAGAGGTGCATTTGATGTTGGATGGGACTGGTAAGTTTTGTTTTCGATAAGGAAATCAATCTTTCAAAAGTTATGGATTTTTTTGGGTAAAACCCTTATTAGTTGTTTCAATTAATGCCTTGTCAATTTTTAGAGAGTGGGGGGCTAACTTGCTGAGTCTTGGCAGCATGTAATTGGTTACTCTCCAACATTTCATCTGATTTTTCATGGGTTTGGTTTTCGTTCTTAACTTTGAGGAAGGCTGCATTAAGATTTTGGCACAAAGATTGTCTTGGGGAAATATGATATTTCCCTTTAGCACTAGACAATGAATTTCAATCCCACAACAGAACCTATGGAATCCATAAAATATCGGGCCATTCTACTAGGATTACCCTTTACTTTTTGGAATGTTGAAATACCCAAGGCCATAGGGAATAAGCTTGACACCTTTGTTGGTATAGGACTTGGTTGGGACTGTAAGCTAGATCAGAGATGGGCTTGGATACAGGTTGAACTAAGCTTACAATATGGCCTTATTGTGTATATTTAGTTCTCAATCGATGGCCATTGTTGGAAATAAAGAATTGACTACTGGAAGATTCCTTTCATATACTTCCTCTACCATGAGGTGGGTCATATTTAGGAGGAGTGCACACAAATGAGACCACTCTCCACTACCCCAAACTAGAAAAATAAAGTTTCAAAAAGGTTCTCCCCCACACCTACAAGCTCTCCTCCCAAGACAAAACCTACATAAGTAACATATGTCTCTCTTCCCATCAGAGGCTCTAAAGTTTTATTTGTTTCCTCATATATTAATTATGTGCTCTCTCCCCCTATTTCACTTTCAAATTCTCTCTGCTCCCTTACCTCTTCTGATTTGTTGCTTTCATTGGATTCCTCCTCTTCCTTGGAGTCCCCCCTCCTCCTTTCCTCTTCATATCCTCCTCGCCCCCTCCTCCCTTGGGCCTTGATCCTATTATTCCCTCTCTCTCTAATTATCCCCCTCCCCTTGTTACTTACCCCCCACACCTACAATGGAGGCAAAATGATTATGCCTTTCATCCACACAAAAAAATGTGGTAGATATGCCCCTCAGGTGGTGGTTTAGCACTTGACCAACTTGCTTCCATCCCTATTGGCTGTAAATCCTATTTACATGAAGCCTAGTAAAGTGCTTTAATTGATATAAAAAAGGGGAAACACGTTCCAATTTCTAAGCCCTTAGAGCAAGTAAAGCCCTCTCCATTTAGGCCCCATGATTATACTTTCCTTTAATTCCAGAGGGTTAGCAGGTCCCCACAAAATTTTAGCTCTCAAAAGGATGGTAGCTATCTACAAGCAAGGAATTATACTCATTTAGAAAACTATGTCCTAGGGGAAAATACAGGATGAATTTAGAAGGTATCGTGAAGAATTGGTGTTTTGTAATATGGATGTGGATGGCCACTCAGGAGGCTTAATCATTGGATGGAGTCCCAACTAGTCAAAGATCTCCTCTTCCTTACTTCCTTCCTCTATCCTTCTAAAATTGAACTTAAATGATTTTGATTATGATCTTTGTTTAAATATTTATACACCCTATTATACTTGTATCTCTTTTTGCAAGGAATTGATCACAACAAATTCTCTTACTGACCCTTTCACTATAATAGGTGTTTGTTTAAACTTCAATATCTCATTGTGTGAAATTTGGGGTCTGAACCCATGACCAGATCTGCAAAGTGCTTACTTTCAGATTTTTTTAAACAAAATGTGGCTTAATAAACATAGAGCCTATCAAGCTTTTGTGAACATGGAGTAATGGACACTAAAATGGTAATGAATTAGCAAAAAGGCTTGACCGCTTTATAGTCTGTAAAGGTGTGTGGAATTCAAGATGCGCAACCAAATATTCAGTAGAGCTGGGTGGACTTTTCCTTGAGGATGAATATTGATCCTCAATTCATTCAACTTGGACCCACTTGTCCTCCTAAGATGATTCCTCTTATATGGCGTAATTTGTGGAAAACCTCAATAATTTCAAGCAAGCCTCAAAAGTATGGGAAAAATCTCATTATGCTAAATTGAATGAGGTGGAAAAACAACTATCCAACATTCACAACATACTATACTTTGGGCATGTTATTTCAACGACGTTTGAGGAATTGAAATCCCTTAAATAAAGGAAACATTCCCTCTTTCTATTGGAAGAGGAAAGGAGGAGGTTAAAAATCCAAGTAGTGTGGCTTGAGTTAGGAGACAACAATACAATCTTTTTCAATCAATACACTAATCATAGAAAGAAAAAAATACCATTTGGGGAATCAAAACCAATGAAGGGGCATCTCCCTTCTCCTTTGTGGAGAAAATTGAGGTGAGAGTTCGTTATTTTCACTCTCTCTTTCAATCACATATGGGCTGCCTGATACGAGAAATTCTATAGGTGGTTTCCCTTTTTCCCACTATTATCAATGATGAAATGATTGCATTTTTGAATGAAGAAGTATATGACTCAAAAATCTTGTCTTCCTTGAGATCCATTTAAAAGTCTATGAGCCTGGGCTTAGAACTATTTTCGATTGAATTTTACTTGGTTTCTATGATCTTCTGAAGGACGACCTTATCAAGGTTGTAAAGGAATCAAAGGAAAAAAAGAAAGTGTTGGATTCCCTTATTTCTACTTTCCTTTGTCTAATCTCAAAGGTGCATGAAGGCACCTCTTTGTCAGATTACCATCCAATTTCATGTTATAATGTAATATATAATCTTATCTCCAAAATTATAACTAGAAGACTCAAGCCAATAATGAGTTTGTTCATCTATCAAGAGCAATTTGGATTCCTTCAAAATCAGAACATATTAGATGTTGTAGCTGTCATGCAGGAGGTGCTGCACCATATAAAATCCACTAAATCTAGTGTAGTAATCCTAAAATTGAACATGTCTAAAGAATTTAATATGGCATTCATTAGACTCATCCTAATTCAGCTGGGAACAACTCTTCTGGTAGTCAACTAGATTATGGGTTGTATGTAATATGTATCCTTTACTACTTTCAATAGTGGCACACTGACAAGATTTTTCAATGCTTCCAAATTGTTGTGTTAGGGTTGCCCACTTCCTCATTGTTCTTTCTCACTATTGCTAAATCACTCAATAAGATTATAAACCACTTCAAGAGTGTTAATAGGTACCAAAATCTTTATTTTTTATGTTTCTCATCTCCCTTTTGTTGACAATATCCTGGTCTGTTTACAGGGATTGAGAAGGAATATTACCGCTTTGAAATATGTACTGGAAACTTTCTGCGAGTCCATGGTATAATAATTAACTCACAAAATATGTTTCAATAAACTTTGAAAATTCAAATTCTGTTTGTTTATTAGCCAATGAAACTTTCCCTTTTCCTTCCAAGCTGTTGGAGGAAGGCCTAAAGTATCTAGATTTTGTATAAATCCAAATAATTACATGAAAGCAAACTAGTGATGGCTTATTAAGAAGGTTGAAGCATAAAATTCAAACATTTTGATTCCTATCTAGAGGTGATCATCTTATAATACTTAAAACAATCTTGGAGAGTATTCCAATTTATTGGATTTCCATTGCTTTTGTTCCTAAAGGGATCTTAAATATCATTTGTCGACTTAGCTACAAATTTCTTTGGACTGGAGCCAAATCAAATCTAGGAATCATGCTTGTAAAATTAACTAAGCTTGTGGCTTTGAAAGAATTTTGTGGCTGGGGTCTTAAAATTTTGAACTCTTTTGAAAAAGCACTAGGAAACATATATTTATGGAGATTTTTACGAAGGAGATTCCATCTAGACCAAAATCACCTGTGAAAAATATTTTTTGGGTCTATCAATTATTGACTGGATTTGGCTCCAAAACAAATCCTCCAAGGGTTCTACAGTATGGAAGGTGTTGGTTAAATCCTTTCTGTTGATTAGAAAGTTGTGGGCGGTTCTCAAGATTCTTGCCCTTATTACTATTTGTATTCTATGTTGTTGAAGTATGATTTATGTGCATTTGAGAGCATTAATCTACAATAGTCTTATATATGAAGCCCATGCATAAATTAGGGTTTCTACTCTGAATGTAGTCACAGATCTAGGAGAGTTGATCCTTGGATGCATGCATGCTAAGGCCTAGACAACGTCCAAACAACTAAAATCACTCTCATGCTAACTTGAAGAGAGAGATCAGGGGTTTGCCTATTGTTGACCATCATCTGAAGCTTTCTGAAGCTATCTGAACTCTGAATCATGATGTCCTTGACATAGTCTGCCACTGTTAATTGATTTATGAAGTTGTTGAGTTAAATTATTGATCATATAATGAAGTATTGTCCATGAAATCAAATGGTCACCTGGAGGATATCAGTGCCATAGATGTATTGCAGATAACAACAAGATCTGCTAGCAGGAAAATGTTGAATGTTTACCATAATATGAACATGCAGATTGAACTTGTGTTTGCAAGTGATCGGGACATACATATGGATATGTCACTATGTTTGTACTACAAGAAGTTGGCATGATTTGGCATTACTAGTGTTTTTTCATGATGCTTGACAATAACTTTGAATTGATGATTGAGATGTGCTTTGACTATAGATCTCTCTACGATAGCAATTTGGACTTAACCTGATGTCTAGTGATATGATTTAATGATTGTCGATTTTCCCTGATACCAATACTATGTGGGCATGATGACTTATTTGGAGATTGGCCTTCTTATTCTTAGCACAATGGTTAAACTAATGATAGTTGTGATTTGGCATCAAAATTGGAACCTGCATGAGTCATCCTTGATGTATGCATTTGCACCTAGTGACAAGATGACTTATATTATGATCATGAGAATGACTTAATCAAGTTCAATCTGATAATGCATGACTTGTTGGCATGATGAAGTCATGAGTTGATATGAGCTTGATATGAGCTCTCCCTGTCCCCTGGATGAAAGTATTAATACTATGCTAATGATGACTTTGATAATGGTCGTGCTCTGGCTTATAAACTATGATGAGTTAACCTTGTTGGTTGATGGTACAACGTTGAGTTATAATTATGTTGGCTTAGCAAGGCATTATGATTAGAGAATTGCAATCCAGATATGTCTAGATTTGACAGTTATCTAATGAAGTCAGGATGATGAGTTCCAAGGTATGGATTTGATATTGATTATGATTTTGGTTTTATATCCTGGTGATCTACTTGTGATAGGTGATGAGCCTCTAATGATCTAAATAAGAGGGAGATGGCTTATGAAGCTTGAAATAATGTATCATGGCATGATGAATCGGTTTTTGGAATTTGGGAAAGAAATTCCATTTTGCAAAGCTATTGGAAAATGTCTTTAAATAATGAAAATTGCAAATCCTTGGATACCAGGATTTGAAGTTCAAGATGTTGTTGAACTTGACATGGCATCCGACAATTGAAGAATTGATGTTCTATTTTGAACATCCAACTATATATGTATAATGTACATAGAACCTGAATAAATTCATGAGTGAGTTGCTTCACTCACATAGAGTTGCCATCGAGCTTGTTTTAAAATATTTGCATGAGGTATTCTATTTTGAGAATGAGATATTTCTCCTATGATATGTATCTGCGTAGATGTATTGCTGATATTTGAGATTATTGTTGATAAGCACATTTGGATGTTGCTTTAGTATGCACTTTTCCATGATATCTTGGATGAGAGGTCCATAGCATGACCGATGTTGATCATGATTTTTCTAGCATGCCTAACCATTGAGGTAGGATACAAAAGCTCCTTAGAGAGATGTTTGAGCATGATCTGGATATGACATGGATACGTTGTGATGATTCAATTGGTAGTAAGTCCCATATTTATAGTTGGGACCGAGATACTCTCATATATGGAGACAGTGCAACTATTCGAAACAAGCTCAGGCTTGTGGCTGGCACCTCCTTGAGAGGGAGGATGATTATGGTATCTTTTTGTGATTCATATGATTATATATGATCTGACATGATATTTGATTTGATGTATGAACAATAAACAACTATTATTAAGACATGCTGATGATGAGAGCAACATTGATCAAGGACACTAAGCAAACTATTCCTACCGTGCTTGAGCTCTTAGGGTTAGGAATTGAGATAGAGGGCTCCCGGTGTTGAGGGCACTCTGGACAATAGGGAATTACCCTATTTGTTACCTAGGGTTGAAGAATGCTACTCCCTTATCTTTATAGGGTCAGAGAATGCTACTGCCCTTTTGGTCTTTGTAGAGTATACCCCAGTTGGCATCATACTCACAAGGAGGCCAATTTGTTGGGAATACTGCTCCTCATTTTGGCTAACGAGTTGAGAGTGTAATTGGGGTGTACAACCCAAATCGATTATGATGCAGGTGTTCTACCACATGACTATTCTAGGTCATCGATGGGAAGATCAGTAGGAAATACGATGGGTTGAGATAACCCGATATGAAATCATAGGGTCAAGGGTGTACTCCCTTGTGTGATGAGTTATCCTATTGCTCGGTATGGGTGGAAGCTATTGCTCCCCAATGTGGTACTAGGTTGAGACATTCTCCTTGATTGTTAAAATTGGCAACCAGAGCAAAACTTCATGTGGGTCATCTTATTCATGGCTGATAATACTTTTATTAAATTCCTCTCATCTAGAGGTGTAGGATTGATATAAAGATCATCTGATTCTAATAAGTATTCATGGAGATATGAATTTATTTTGATTATGGAATTATTATCAAGCCGACCTACAACACATGTAGGCTCAGAAGCCCAATAGTCGCATCTATTCAAACACCAACGTTGTGTATAAATATAGGATGACTTTTCCTCATTTGTACTCACTCATCTCATCACATCTCTCTCTCTCTCTCTACTGCACAGAAAAGAGTCTCTTCTCTACTGTGTAGAAAAGGGTCTCTCCCTCGCACATGTGAAGCCAGAAGCTATTGAATCTGAAGCTTCTGGTGGGCTCCAGTATTGCAGCAATAATGTTGCAACTCATGGGACTCCCTTCTTTACTTTTATCAACCCAGTAGTTTGTAACAAACTTGGAAGCGACGGTGCTGAATGCACAAGTACTAGCTCTTGTCACAGCTGTCACTTGGTCAGCTGGCACAAGTCCGCTAGGAGCTTAAGCCAACTTCTATGAGCTCCTAGAAGAAGATTTTTAATCGATGGATGAAATCTAACTCGAAGGAATCTAATCTATTTGCGAAAAGAGATTGAAAACTGAAGGAAAGCGCAAACCCTAGCAAACCCTAATTCTACCAGCTAGTCCTACTGACGCAAAGAAGAGAATGCAAACTACTGAAAGAGATGCCATTACTTCTATGAAGGTAAAATATATGTGTCTAGACTACTTCTATCGGAAGAAAACATCTTTTTGTATTTTTGATTAAGTCGTCAGTTTCATCATGCATATGCTTTCACTGTTCTTGACTGTGCAGGGGTGGATCAATGAGGAGAAATACTTGGAAGAGGCCGGGAAGGTTCAGAGAGGGTCTAAGGGGCCCCTAACACCCTTCCAGATAGTTTCACATAGTTTGGCTATCAAGAAACCTCATTTGTGAGCTTCTACAGGAAATCTGCAGGGGTTCTACAGGATGTTCAGAAATTTCTACAAGATGTTTAAAAATGGGATTTTGGAGGATGGGTGAGTGAGGGAAGATGCATGAATGGATATGAAGGTAGGATAGGGGTCTGAAGTGGCCCAGGGACTGGTGGATGGAGTGGTGAGAAGGTGTAGATGGCTGAATTGGCTCAAAGAAGGCTGAAGTAATGGTTGCACAAAAAGGGTAGGGCTACGTGGGCAAGAGGACAGATGTGAGACGAGGAACCTAGCTAGGAGATGGAACAGATGGCTCTGATGAAGCTTAGGTGGATGAAAGAGTGGTAGAGATGCTCTGCACTGTGTACATTCAACTGAATCAACAAAGTCTTTCAAGTAATCAAAGTCCTAGCTAATCTAATTTAGCTAACAATAAAGTGAACGAACATCAGCTTTATTTAAAGGAGGACCATATATATCAACTATGCAATGAGGCATTTCAGAGATCTGAACACATAACCAACTTCTGCAAATGAAAACAACACACTAATGATTGCATGGCAAGGCAAACTAGTGTTTTTGTTTGGGACAACACGGTTACTTCAATTCCAACCCCTGATCCAATGAGGAAGAGGTGAAACCAAAAGTGTTGTTGACCTTTTTCTGGAGCTTTTTTTCCCTATTATTATCCTACCAATCTATTTTAAACATCTGAAGCAATTCTATTCATAAACAGTGACCTAGTTAATCAAAACAACTTAATCTGCCTAACAGAAATACGTTTGCAAATGCATAAAAAGGAAAACAACGATGCATAAAGGAAAGATAACAGTACATAAAGGATGCCCTAGGCTCTCAGGTTGGGCCCAACCCTGAGAGCTACGGCTCCTATAGAAAACTCAGAGTTGATATAAAATAGGATTGCTTATCATTATCAAAAAATGGTCATGATTCAAAAGTTATGCCAAAATGGCTACAAGAGAACAAGCTGAAGGTGATAGCACTGTAGTGCAAAAAATGCAATGGTTTCAAAAGTCCCTTACGAAGGCTGAGGCCTTATCATTTATACACCACGAGGGCCCTAGCTGGTCTCCTAAATCTATGGGAATTGGCTGTCCAAACTGTTAGTAGGCAGTCCCTTTTCCAAAATCTGCTTGGTTGCCTTCAAGATCCATTTTTGGTGGCCTTTGAGCTCGGAGTTGGGGGTGAAGATCCCGAGGAAGGGCTATTTAATGTCATAGACAACCCCCCTACGAATCCTCACCTCAAGCTTGGTTGTCATTTAGCCCATGATTGCTCAGTTTTGCTCCCACATGTGTCAAAAAAACCTGAAATAAGCACATGTTAGCTACCTACGAAGAGTGACCACCCTTATTCGTACAAATGACATAAACATACTAAAAACATAATGCATAAGCTATGAAAAATGGAGGATTGAACAAGGACTAAACAAGGATAATTAGGCAAAATGAGCCCAATAAGTTACCCAATTTGGGGCTCATCATCACCCCCCTGCTAAATGGGTTGCTCATCCTCTGAGCAACTAGTCTAGCTCCTCGTCCTTAATTACTTTGATCCCCTCCCTCACATCCCAAGCCTCTGAAGTAGTATCCTCTTCATTGTCATGGAATACGGCCTTCCTTTCCACCTCTTCCCACTGCTTATGCTCTTCTTCTTCTGTGCCTCCTTATAACAATCCCAAAAGCAAAGGTGGACTTAACTTGAGGCCTATCCAGCTGGCCTGGAGGTTCTGCATAGACTTTTTGTAAAGTGGCACTCGTGCCAAGGCCTCCCTCATTCTAGTTGGAGTGTGATATTCCCTGATTTTGAGGCTGTGGGACAATGTGCTCCACCTACGGGTGCATGCATGAACACAATTGTCCCCCAATAGTTTCTCCATATCCTCGAAATGTGTTATGGCCTGAGCCTACTAATCCATGTACTCTAACAGAGCCTGAGAGTTGGTTGCTAGGTGCTGGTGGGCGGATATCAATGTTGTGGGGTCCCTTGGCTCTACTCTAATCAGCAGTGGTTCCTGTAACTCTCGGTCCATGACATTTCTGACCTCTTCCACTCCTTTTTCTTCGTGGTTTAGCCATGAGGTCATTACCATAAGGTGCATGTCCCCTACTGCTGTGTTTGGGTCCCACGAGATTATGTTTGGAAGGGCCAAATTATGAAGGTAGAACTCTGATAGCTTGGCCTTGTCTTCCGATGAACTGTTGTTACATAAATCCATGAACTGTTGGGGGTTTTGGATTTGGGAGATACCCCTCTGTGCCAACGTGTTTATTTGTAATTGCAGCCACTAATCCCTGAGGTATAGGCCATAGGATTTGGCCGGTTGCCTACATTGTAGAGCTTCCATTGCCCAACTGGCCATGTAGGCCAGTTGTGCCTCCTTTTCTTGTATCTCCTGCTTTAGAGATTATATCTCTAGGCCTGCTTGCAATTCCCTTTCCTGTAGTTGCCAATTTAGTTCCTCAAGATCAGCTTGCATTCCTTCTTTTCCCTGAGGCTCTTCTGTGGTGTCCTTGGCTGTTGTGTCCTCTTCTTTCCTCTATCCTTGTAGCTGTAGCTACTGTCTAAGTAGCTCATTCTCTTCTTGTAGCTTGGCCTATTGGGAGCTTTCCACATGTCGTACTCTTGCCAACTCTCTTTGGGTCTCCTTGAGATTTTCCTCTAGAGGGCCTATATCTGCCACCCCCTTGGATTTAGCGATCTTCATCCAAGTGTGGGTCTGTACTCTTTCTTCCTCTAGAGCTAGGAAAAGTGGCACTGTGAATTTTTGAGGAATGATTTTCCCGGCCTCTAAGAAGTTATAATAAGAGCCCAGGCTGGGCTGGGGGCTTGGCTCCATAATGGTATCGGCCTTCTCTTCCTCATGTGATGACTTGGCTGCTCTTTCCTCCATCTGTTCAGCCTCTTTCAGCCTAGCCAAAGTTTCCTGTAGAACAACCTCGGCATCCTGTAGAGAGGCCTCTGAGTTCAATTTCTCCATCCTTTCCTTCCATTTGGATGTCTTCAGGCTCCCCCACTCATAAGTGATGGATGCCTTGGAGGGGGACCTCTCCTTGGGTGTGGTAGGGGTATCTATAATTGTGATTGGCTCTTTTAACGGAGGCTGGGGTCTGCTAGTCTTAATCCTCACACTCCTTCTTGCTTTAAAATACAGGGGAGTCTCCCTCTTTCACTTTTCTTTCTACTTGGGAGATGTGCTTAGGGTGGCCAACACAGCTGTTGCCTCCCTAGCTAGAATCTCGGCCGATTTCTCCTTCTGCTACCCTTTGTTCAAACTTCCTGTAGAAAGTCCTGTAGTGGCTGGCTTCTGGCTTCTTGTAGAAGCAGTTTTTGGACTTCCTGTAGAAATGGCCTTCTAGCTTCCTATAGAACCAGTTGGCATTGTTTTAGCCTGCTTGGTTGAGGGTGCTTTTTCCTTTAGCTTGGCTATGGCTGCCTTAGGGGTGCCTTCACTGGCTTGGACTTTCTCAGTCCTTTCTGCCCTGCTCTGCAGTCTTTTCTCCCTGGGTGTTTGTGTTATTTTACGACCCATTGTTTTGGCCTCCGAAGCTTGCCCATTTTCCCGTGGCTCTTTCTGTTCTTTCTTTGGTGGTTTTCCCAGGGTTTCTTGACCTTTAGCTTTCTTTTCTGCCTCGATGTGCTCCTTCTCCTCGTTGCTGGAGGAAGTGAGCTCGTCGGCCAAAATTTGGATGTCATCATCCTTAGACATATTTCGAAAAATTTCCCAGGAGAGAGGGACAGTGTAAGTATGGAGTACATCTTCCACGAGGAGCTTGATAAGCCCATGATGGGCCAGCTGGTCTATTGTCCCTTTCCTCAGCTTTGTGGCACACTCAATCAAGGATTGCAGGAGGAAGTAGGGAATGCTCAATTTTTGTTCTGAGGGCAGATCCATTTGGTGCCTAAGTTATGTTAGTAAACAGAATTGATAAGCATATACGATGCTGAATCGCCCCTCACAGGTAATATACTTCATAATTTGGAGGTTGACTTCACTCCAAAATGGCTGTAGGCTGGTTCTTCAGACCCCATTCTTTTCCTCTGAAAATTGTTCCTCTGGTAAGAAGAATTCCTTTTTAGCCTTTTGGCCTAATTTCCTCTCCTCCTTATCCCAGGGTACACCCATCAGTAGATCAGTGACTCTGCTAATGAGCTGTGGGGTGAGTCTTAGGGCCAATCCTCTGAAGTTGACAGTGGCTAGTGTCTTCGATTTCAGCTTCAGGGACCTTAGGAATTCTTCTGTAATTTCATCATCGTGACCTTGAAGTTTGTCACAGAATGTCATCCAGTGTGCACGGGAAAATAAGTCTACCACCTCAGGGGTTTCTCGGAGTTTCTTGGAGTCCAAGGGTTCCTTTCTGATGAACCCTCCTGGCATGGTGAAAAAGACTCTGTTTTTTCTTGCGCTCTGAGCAGAAAGGGAATTCTAGGTGTGTTTCCTTCTCAGAACGTTAAAAACGGTATCTGCAGGCCTCTTCGTATCAATTCCCATTTTTTGAAACTTGACTGCCCGTGTACGGAAGGACGACTCGGGATTTCTCTAAACAGAGTGCAGAGCTACATTTCCAACATACACACAATCGTATAAAATTCACATTTTTTCCACCAGTTATCCTTGACAGTGTCTCACTTCTCTATAGGAGGAATTAAACTCAGGACTCGTGGAGAAAATCTTGGACGCAAACCATGAAGACAATTTCATTCAACGATAAGTAAACTGCTTTTGGATTCACAGACATACTTGCTTTTAAGTTTTTTCTCTACCTCAGCATGTCAAATTCACCACCTTTTGAACTATTTTGCATGGGAATGGTATGTTCGGGCCTACCTCTCTGAGAATTGCCACCCTCGACGTGAACAGTCCAAGCTTCTTTGTAATGTCGGGCTTCCTGTAGCGCACCTTCCTGTAGAAAGCTTTCCCGGCTTCTGGAGGACGTTACGATGGTTCTGGATGAGTCTAAGCTATGGAAGGACGTTGGAACAGACCGAGAAGATCGGGCTAACAACTTGCAGAGGAGAAGGACGCGTACTTGGCTTCAAAAAAGGTTGCAAGTGCGAATGACAATGGTTTACCGTGAGTTATTTGACCGACCAATTTGAATTGCTGCAGAATACATGGCGTGGGGGTTAGCTTTCCAGGCCAATCCATTGGCCGATGTCACAGCCATCATTCCTTGGCATGTCTCTGACCGCCAAATCCTTCCCTCTGCATTCACCACCGCCATTTTTGTCACACTGTCGATTCTCCCCGACTGGACACTTCCCACGTGTCAACTGCCAATCTTTTTGGCATAGCCAAGCTTATTTGGATCCTACGAGGCTGTCTGACTGGCTATGGGTGGCCAGTTGAATGGCCACCAAACTTGTTCAATCCGCCCATTCTCACAGTCATGCAAATTTTAGAGTATAGTTCACGCAATTTGACGAATAAGGTTAGGCACTTACCTGTGTGGCCGTGGACGTTTTTTTTAGGATTCGGGACGAGGAATGCTGGATTTTCTTACTGCTGATTCATGAACGGGTGCTGGAGCTCCTCTTCCATTGGTTGATGCTGGATACAAGACCTCGAGACCCAACTTTCTGGTGGTGAATGCTGCATGCACCGACTTCGTTTGATGTGAGCTGCTAGTGTCTCCATGGTACGTGCTCCAACCGAATCAGCTACTACAGGATTCCTATAGGACATCTTGTAGCCATTTCTCCTCCTGGGGTGCATGCTAAAATAAACAAAGTTGTGTTCACGGATGAAGGGTCCTGAGGGTGCCTTGACAGGTAAAATGTGCGAGCCTCTGCATGCTTTATTTTTCACTTGAAAAAAAACAAATTTTGATATGAGAAAACAGGATTCTGGTATGACTGTGCAGGTATATTCAACCAGATGGTGGCTGTAGAGCTATAAAAAGGGTCACTTTCACCTCTAGTTACCTCACGTTAATATGTCAATCTGGGAACGTCTGGTTATTTCAAAGAGTGTCTCAGTCTGAGGCTTAGCACTTGTTAGAGTAATCCTTGTAGTACAGCTGTTTAAAAGCTACAAAAGTAAATCGATGCGTGTCTACAACTTAACTACTTCAAAAGGCTAAATCACACCAAGCATTGCATCATCCAAAGTTTCGGTAGCAATAACCCATCCTTTTCGTAACTGATGAGAACAGACCCGAGGTCTGGGAGCTAGGTAGCAGATGCTGGGGCTCACTACAGCCTGAGATTGTCCTTAATGAATATAAATGAAACGAGGCAAGTAAAGGAAATAACAGTGAAATAGAACATCACATCAGCCAAGGGTCCGGTAGCAATAACCCATCCCTTTCATAGCTGATGGGAGTAGATCAGAGGTCTGGGAGCCAAATAGCAAATGTTGATGGTCACTACAGCCTGAGACTGTCCTTAAGAAATGGCAAGTAAATAAACAACAAATTAGCAATCTGGAAATGGAACAGCAATTGAAATGGAACAACAACTAAAATGGAACAACAAATAAAATGGAACAGCAAATAAATGGAACAGCAAATAAAGGGAACAACAACTAAAATGGAACAACAACTAAATGGAACAACAACTCAGAAATGGAACAGCAAATGAAATAAGCAGTAACCAAGTTCATCAAGTTGTAACTCTATTTAATCACTCCAATCAAAACATCAATCCTTCAATCTTAAAAGATGTACACATACTATGGAACAATACTACCAATTAAAATCTTAAAAACACAACGTGCTTAATCTGCTTCTGTTATTGATCTAAATAAACACATATGATTGCATCTCAATATGAAAACATTAACATTCAATAATCATATGAAATCAGACTTTTCAAGATAACTATTATAATGCTAAAGCACAATTGCAATGAACTCTATAATGGAGTGACAGTATCCTGTAGAGATTAATCAACACTTAAAGGATTGGTAACATGACATAGTGTTAATATAAGACTTTTGTTTACAGGAACATAAAACGAGTTAAACATAACATAGCATATCATATAACATTCTTAAAACACAACAGATTACCAGATTACGCCTATGAACAAACCACACAGAAACCACGCGTAATGGTACAAGAGCAAGTGTCCTCCAGGGCCGGGCCCTTAGCCTCCAGGGGTACACCGCTTAAGATTGATCTAGGCTCAAAGATAAAAGAGTAACCAGGTTTGTATTAATGCATGAAATAAAATTACAGGAATTCAAGTCTTCAATAGAACATAAAGATCATAGTCCTGATCTTCCTTAAAAGAAATTACATAAGAAGTCCTCCCTGCTAGCCAACGGTGCTATCCCTTATATAAGGAAGATGGCGGAGATATCTAGATACAGAAAATAGATAAAATAGCGATCCCTCAGGATCTAAGATCCTGAGGGATTCGCAAAATCGTTAATCCTGCGTTACTTCTTTCCTTTTCTGTTCCGTGCTGGTATCTCCGCTTCCTTTCCTTGGTTGATCCGTTTTGATCTGGGTTGCTTGCGGTCTCCCGTCAAAGGGGCAGCAGTTAGCTTATCCTTGTCTTTTTCCTTGGAATGGCCACCTTCCGTTTTTCCTCCCTCCTGCACATGGGAATGACAATTATCAGTCTTTCCTATTAATCTCTCGTGTTTCTTTATAAATCTTCATCATTATCTAAATTTCTAATGCAAAAGGCTTTTAAGTTCTAGTGAAAAGATACTAAAATAACCATCAGAACATACCTTCCTTGATACTCCACACACCCCCCAGCTTACCCTTTTTTATGGCCTCTTCAAAACAATGTAGTTGACATGCAAAGCAGTGAGGGAGTAGGCTGGAGATGGAATATCGTGTGGGGGTCTACAGCCGTGATGCGAAATTAAATGATCAAAGAAATGGCCTGTCTGGCCCTCGGGCATCTCAGACAGGGCTTGGTATCCGAGTGCAGGATGCCAAATGATTGGACTCTCGAACCTATATCCTAACCAGGATGGCCTGCCCTCAAAACAATTTCGCCATAGAGGGGGAATCGGTTAGCAGCAAGCTTAAAATTCTCATACTTAAATGGCTCTCTGAGCTGAATGTTTGGATTAAATACTCGATATCAAAATTTAGCTGCTTCAACGGTAGGGTCTTTAATGGAGGAAAAGAATTCAAGCCCCTGCCGAATGATTGCTTCATGCATGGGTCCTAATGCTTCAATCAATCCTGTAGCCCTCATGATATTTCTATGTCTCCTCCATAACTGTTCTGGGTCTCTAGGCTCAGCTCTTACCCATAGATCTAATACGTTTTCTTGTCTCTAAAAAGCCTTGTAGGCTTTAAGCCATTTAATTTGATTAACTGCAAATGAAATAAATGCTTGCAATTGAATATCCCCAACAAAAGGGCCAGGGTTCAGCTCGGTCTCTTGTTCTAGTACAAGGTTATGCAAGTAAAATTCACACAATAACCTTTGCACTTTTACCCCATAATGTTTACAACAATTTATAAAATCATTTATAGTGTTAATTTCTATGGGAGCACCTGCTTTAACAACCTTTATTTTCAATTGTAAGTACCTTTCCATTAGAAATAGAGAATAGTTCTTGGCAGGGGCTCTACATGCTAGGACATCATTGTATAGAGAACACAAGGTATCCATCTGTTTAATAACTACATCTAATCTACGGGTTACCTTGGCAACTTTCTCTTGTTCCTTTCGCCATCCTTTGAAAGCTTGGCTTTCAGATAAGTTGATGTTCCTTAGCTGTTGCTGTAATTCTTCATATTTTTCTCGGGGGACCGTTTTCTCCCTGAGCTTTTCTGCTTCTTGCTGGGCCTGCTTCAAATGTTTGTGAAGGGTTCTTGTTTTCGGGTCCTTCTTCCATGCATCCATGGAGGCCGGGATCTTTACTTAAAATTTCTTATTGCGCTGCTTTGAGTTCATAACCCTTATTACTCCCGAAGGTGGTGCCTCCGTCTGAACCATCTTATCATCTTTTTCAATTTTAACACAAACTCCAGCCCAATGGTGTTCCTTTTTAAATGGAACAACAGTCTACCCTTTTGCTTCATTTGGAACAACAGTTTGTTTTTCAGCTTTATTTGGAACAACAGTTTGGCTTTTGTCAGGGTTTTGAGCAGTGGGATGGCTTCTGGTCCTCCGCCTCTTGCCCTTAAGGGATCTTACTGGTGTGGCCAGACCTTTTCTTCCTGAAGTCCCTTTCACCCTTTTCCTTGCCTTTAGAATCCTAATCTGCTGGTGAATCTGGACTATTATGTTTAACAATGTCAGCTTTTCCCTTTGTAATTCCCTTATTTCCATCATCTCTTCAGAAAGAACATAAGGTTGTTCGTTGTGGGATAGACTGTGGCTAGCTTCCTGATTTTCTCCCTGAGGTGGTTGTTCAGGGGTAAGAACCTTTCTTGGCTCTGTTATTTCTTGGGCTGATTCCTCTTCTGCCCTTATTTCCTCTGGACTTTCCTCTAGTGCCTTCTGACTAGGAATGGGTTGTTCCTGCTCAGCATTTTCTGATATCTTCTCATTATGAACGGACAAATTTTCTACTTCCGCCTCTTCTACATGCAATTCCTCGGGTACGTCTTTCTCCTGGGTTTTCTCTACGGCATGGAGGTTAGATGGACTCAGGGGTTGGCCATATTCGCCCATATTGGCCAAAATGTTGGCCAATTCATCTTCCCTTAATGGGTCTTGTAATGGGCTTCCTTCCTACTGTTCCATTCCTTCCTCCTGCTTGGACTGCTCAACTTCTTTCTTCTCATCTCCTTCCTCTTCAGACTGCTCATCCTTTCCTTCTTCTCTCCCTGCAGATTGCTCTACCTCCTCTTCTTCTTCTTTTGTTTCTGCCTCTGTAGACTGCTCTTCTCCCTCGATGTCTTCTTCTTCCGTTTTTGTCTCTGCAGACTGCTCTGCTTCCTCGCTGCTTTCTTCTTCCATCTCTGTCTCCACAGTCTTTTCTACTTCCTCATTGCTTTCTTTCTCCATTTCTGTCTCTGTAGACTGCTCATCTTCAATTTCTATTGCTTGGCTCGTGCCTTCCTGGGGCTTCTCTAGCCCTCCTTGTAGCCCTGCGAGCCTTGCCGACTTTCTACGTTTTCCTGATTGTTCGGGTGTACTAGCGTCATGTTTTCGCTTTTCGGGTCGTTTTTCAGGTTGTTTTTCAGGTTGCTCTTCTGTGCAAGTGTCCTGCTTTCGTTTCTCTGAACGTTGGGGTGTGCTATCAACTCGTTTTCGTTTTTTCGGGCGTCCAGATGTGGTCGTCCCTTTATTGATAATGGCAATTAGTTCTTCCCAGTTGCTCTGCTGCTGGGTGAGACTATAATTCACTATCAACTGAATTAATCTGTGGTGGCTAACAACTAATTCTACGTGTTGTGCCCTTTTCATACTTCGTGCGACATCATGCAATAGTGAATTCAATAATGCAGGTAAATTCACAGAACATTTTTGTTTTAAGACAACTAGGAGTTTAAGATGTCGTGGTCTTAACACATCTTTCCTGCCTTTACAAGTGATGTAGCTCTGGATGATTTTTTCCAATTCTGCCCATGGCTCTCCTAGCGTTGCTGGTAGCACCCCCTTTCCTCAGATTGTCAAATTCTGGCCCTCGTCCTGAAAGATTTCCAAAATCTTCTGCAGCCTTTCCTTCTTTATTGTCCATACTGGTCCCGTGACCGGTAGTCCCGTGACTCTTGCTATTATGTCGTCGGTGACTGCTATTCGTCTTCCTCTTACTGTGGAGTATTCTTCCTGTAAGTTCTGTAAAAATTCTCTCGCTACTGTTTCATTAGACTCCTTCAGGCGGTTGAGATAGGTCAACCATCCTGCTCTCTTCAGGATTCTTCGGGCTGCAGCCGAAATAGTTAATACTTGCGGTTCTCGGCGGACTGACCTTCCTCCCATAGTTTCACTGCAAATTCTCAAAGGAACAACAACTGTTTGTTGAAACGCAGAGAAGCTGGTGGCGTATTACTCGTTCAAATTCAAATGCAACGGCGTATGCAATGAATAGCAGCTCATGTAGAAGAAAACAAAAATAGCAAAAGATCATACCGTTGAGTCGTGCTGTGCTCGAGTACAAAATTTTCTCGAATAACGGACTGACACGTACTCTGGGGAATGATGAGGTTACCTCCCCCCCCGCAATGTGATAGGTTGTCCCAGCCGTCAAATAAAGGAGCAACGTCTGTTCTGCCGCGAGGTCTTTATGGAACAACGTATGGCAATATGCCATGCTTGCAAAAACAACCTATTACTGAAATCGAGATAGAAAAGTTAGATCACTTTTAATACGTAAGGGACTACGGTGATTTGATGGAAGTTCGGGGATAAGACATTTTCCATAAATAGCGAGTCTCACGCGGTCATTATCACTAGCTCCGTAATGATTGGCGATAATATATAGCCATGCGCTATATGGTTGGGTAATTATATAATTAATTATCACGTCATAAGAAACAAGAGGATGTAATCTCCTTACCTATTGGTGTAAAAGTATGACTTCAATACCATTAACAGTGCTCTGTTGCCGACAGGTGTCCATAACCTTGGCAGAGTTGTTTATTTCACCCCTAGAACCATAGTCCTTTGTGTTATACCAGGAAGCATTGTATAATGTCAAAATGTAGGCCACTATGCTGGCTTGGTGACCAGTTAGTCATAATGCCATTCACAAGGGAGGAGCGAATAGTGGGCAGGTCGGCTCGTGGTGAGACCTCATGTTCCAAGGGTTATTTGTTTGATATACCTTTTGGACCATTTCCCAGGTGTGGTGGCCCTAGTGGGAATGCCACTTTGCTTCCATCCTGATGATCATGGTAGGCCAGCTCGTTATGAGACTTCTTATCCTGCAATTTGACAATTTTTAGAAACCCTGTTTTGCTTCCTTCTTTTTTCTTGTTTTTAATAGAGAGACTTTCCTGTTTATACACAAAGGGTGGTTCAACACTCCTTAAGAGTAGGAATGGTGGAAGAAGTCTTAATATCCCAATAGAAAGGTATAGACCCTTTGATCTTATTGCCGGATGATAATCAAAGTAGGTTAAAAAAAGAACCATCATGATACAGATAACCAATCAGAACGGAGTTAGTAGAACAATGGCAACAAAAGATGATAAATAAGCATATATTTCCCTGCGTCCTTTCACCAATTCAGAGCAGTTTCTTATAAAGATAGTGATTTATGATTTACTGATTTCTGTATGCTGTGTTTTTTTTTCCATCACATAAGTGCATAGCTGTATTCCAAAAGACTCGAAAGAACATTAGCAATAAGCATCCTTAAGAAGGAACAAGATGTTTCAAAATCATATGAGTAGTGCTTCTTCCAAAGAAGGGCACAACGACAGTTCACAAATGATGTTCGTTTGGAGAAAGGAATAGTGGAAATCAACGGTGTTGTTTATTTTTGAAAAGGAATAGCAAAAACAAACAAGTGTCGTTCTTTTTGGAAAGAGACCAGCAGAAATCAAAAAGTGTTGTTCCTTTTGGAAACAACAAAAACACACAAGTGTTTTTCCTTTTGAAAAGGAACAACAAAAATCGCAAGTGTTGTTTCTTTTGGAAAAGGAACAGCAAAAATCACAAGTGTTGTTCCTTTTGGAAAAGGAACAGAAAAAATCACAAGTGTTGTTCCTTTTGGAAAAGGAACAACAAAAATCACAAGTTTTGTCCCTTTTGGAAAAGGAACAGCAAAAATCAAAAGTGTTGTTCCTTTTGGAAAAGGAACAACAAAAATCACAAGTGCTGTCCATTTTGGAAAAGGAACAACAAAAATCAAAAGTGTTGTTCCTTTTGGAAAAGGAACAACAAAAATCATAAGTGTTGTTCCTTTTGGAAAAGGAATAGCAAAAATCACAAGTGCTGTCCCTTTTGGAAAAGGAACAACAAAAATCAAAAGTGTTGTTCCTTTTGGAAAAGGAACAGCAAAAATCACAAGTGCTATTCCTCTTAAAAAAAAAGGAACAACAAAAGTAACAAAACATGTTGCAAAGATATGTACGAAAAATAATTCAGGAAGTTATATACAAATTGTAAAAAAAAGTGAATTTCTTAGTGAGTTACAGGTGGGGAAGACTTGTCTTCCTCCCCTAAGATCTCCATATCTGAATCTTGGCATAGTTGTTTTCAGAAGGACTCCCGAGTAAGTGGTTTGCGATAACGACGGACTCGATGGCCGTTTGCCTTAAAGGTGTTTACAGAACCATCAATAATGATCAGGGTAAGGGTACCATTGTGATGTACTTTCTGAATTTCATATGGTCCCAACCAACGAGTCTGGAGTTTCCCGGGGAAGTCCTCAAATCTAGAGTCATATAAAAGAGCCCAGTCTCCTTCATAGAAGACTCTGTTTTTAATGAGAGCATCATGCCATTTAGCTCTCTGTTGTTGTATCAGGGCAGTGTGTTGAAGTGCAGAGAGTCTAATTTCATCTAGCTCATTAATTTGTTGTAGTCGATTAGTTTGTGCCTTAGTTAAGTCTAAACCAACTTCTTGTGCTATTCGTAATGTCTGGATTTCAAATTCTATAGGAAAGATAGGTTGTTTTCCGAACATTAGCTGGTAAGGTGAGTGACCAGTGGTGCTTCTCCATGTTGTTCTATAAGCCCACAGTGCTTTTAGTAGTCTGGCAGCCCAATCGCGTCTATGTGATGCAACTGTTTTTGTTAGAATCATTTCTATTATCTTATTGCTGCTTTCTACTTGCCCATTTGCCTGTGGGTGATATGGGGTGGTAATTTTATGTTGAACATGATAATTGTTGAGTGTTGCCGCTATTCTGTTGCCAGCAAACTGTGGCCCTCCATCTGTAATTATCTCTATAGGGAGGCCATAGCACACAAATAGATGGAGCAGGAACTGTATAACAGATTCTTCTGTAGCTCTGGGCAAGGCCTCTGCTTCAACCCACTTGGTGACGTATTTTGTTGCCACCAAAATGTATGTTTTTTGGTTTGATGGTGGGTTGATTGGTCCCACGAAATCAAGAGCCCAAAGCTCAAATGGTTCAATCACTAACTGTGGTTTCAAAGGCATCTCATCCGAGTGACTAGGGCGTCTCTCTCTCTGGCAACTGTTACATGCTTGGACAAATTTCTTTGCATCTTTAAAAATTGTGGGCCAATAATACCCTGTGTGTAATACTTTATGTGCAGTCCTGTGATCAGAAAAATGTCCACCACATGGTTGGTCATGGCATGCTTTTAATATATCAAAAATTTCATCTTGTTGAACGCATCTCCTGGTTTGCATGTCTGCCCCCGTGTGAAACAAATAGCCCCCAATCCAGGAAAATCTGGTACTTCGCTGGACAATATGTTTTCGCTCATTAGGGGTTAGATGCTTTGGTAACTTACCTACTGCTAGGTAATTGGCGACATCAGCATACCAGGGTGTTTGAACAACAACAACAAAGAGATGCTCATCTAGAAACTGATCTTCAACTGCTGCTGCATCGACTGGTTTTGGCATTCTCGAGAGGAAATCAGCTACCGGGTTTTCTTTCCCGGGTCGATCCTTGATTGTAATATCAAATTCCTACAATAAAACCAGCCATCTAGTTATTCTGCCATTTGTAATAGGCTTGTTTGCTAAGTATTTTATAGCAGAATGATCTGTGTACAAGATAACAGGATATCCAGTGATGTAATGTCTGAATTTATTGACAGCATGTATAACAGCTAGAAATTCTTTTTCAGTGACGGTATAATTTAATTCAGCAGGGGATAGATTTTTGCTAATGTAATATATTGCATATGGTTTTCTATCCTCCTCCTGTCCAAGGACCGCTCTAATGGTTGTATCTGAGGCATCAAATGATATCTGGAATGGCAAATCCCAATTTGGTCCCCGAAGGACTGGGGCTGTAGATACGAGCTTCTTCAGATCGTTGAAAGCACGTTCACATTTTTCTGTCCAAAGGAAATCAATGTTACCAGTTAGTGCATACAATGGTGCAGCAATACGTGAATAATGTTCTATAAATCTTCTGTAATAACCATAGAATCCAAGAAAGCTACGTACCTCTGTTTGAGTAGTGGGAGTAGGAATAAGCAAAAGTATTTGGATTTTGGTTGGGTCTACCTAAATGCCAGCTGCTGAAATATAGTGTCCTAAAATAAGTCCTTCCGTCATCATCATGTAGCATTTTCGATAGCTTAAACAAAGCCTGGTAGCTATACAACGTTGTAGGACTTTTTCTAGTGTCTCTAATGCTGGATCAAACTGATCTCTGTATGGAGTAAATTCATCCATATATAATTCCAGTCCTTCATTTATTAGATCTGAAAAAATGCTAAGGATAGCCCTTTGGAATGTGGCAGGGGCATTACATAAACCAAAAGGTAAAACTCAGTAGGCGAATGTTCCTCAAGGACAAGTAAAAGTAGTTTTGTCCTGATCTTCAGGGGAAATCTATATTTGGTTATACCCACTAAAGCCGCCGAGAAAAGAAAAGAATTTCTTCCTTGCCAAAGTGTCCAATACTTGATCGATGAATGGGAGAGGAAAGTGATCTTTCTACATTGCCTTATTTAGCTCCCTGTAGTCCACGCAAATTCTCCACTTTCCATTATTTTTCGGTACCACCACAAGCGGGGAGACCCATTTACTATCAGAGATAGGGTAGATGAAGTTAACATCTAAAAGTTTTTGAAGCTCAGCTTTTACTACTTCTTTTAGATGAGGATTTAGTCTTCTTTGAGGCTGTCTAATAGGTCTTGCATCATTTTCTATGTAGATGTGGTGTGTACACAATTGAGGGTCAATTCCTTTCATATCAGGGTAATCCCATGCAAATGATTCTTTATATTTTCTTAAGATATGGATGAGTTTTGTTTCTTGTTCGGGTGTAAGGTCAGCGTTAATGTTTAAGGTCTTTCCAGGTTCAATTTCCACAATTTTACTATGTGCAACTGAAGTGACAGGGATTGCGTGATCATGCACATCTTTCAAAGGTTCCTCTTCTACTTCGTTATCAAATGCTGCTTTTATCATATGACACTGGGAACGAGATGTGAGTTCAATTTGACTAATAAAATTGCTGATGGCATCATCTTCTGTTTGGTCTTTGAACTCTAGTGCTTCTTGTATAGTTAATGGAGATCTAATGTTGTCAGTAATATATGATACAGGGTGCCTATTAGTTTTAACTATTGTGATGCTTGGCTGCGCTAGGGGATATAGTACTAAGTTCTTGATATCCGCCCCCTTGGTTATGATCATGTTCCCTTGCCGACAGCTGATATAGGCATCATCAGTAGCGAGCCAAGGTCTTCCTAAGATCAATGGATGTCCATCAAATCGGGTTTTAGGGTTTATAATCAGAAAATCAGTTGGGTATTCCCAGGAGTCAACCGAGACCATGACATCATGCAGTATGCCTTCCGGCCTAACCACAGACCAATCAGCCAATTCTAGCAAAGTTGAAGTGGGTTTTGCAGATGTAATACTTAGCTTTTGGCAAGTAGCAGTTGTCAATATATTGATTGCATCAACTAAGGCATTGGTTAAGGTTTGGCCATAAATCTGAACAGTTACTATTGGGTTTCCTGGGTCTTCATACTTAATAGGTGTTTCCTTTCCTGATAATAAGTCAGATAAAGTACTGACTACTTGAACTCTTGGATTATCTATTGTATTCCTTCTCGTTCTTCTTATGCACAATTCTTTAATAGTTTTAGCGTATATCGGGATGTCTTGAATGGCCTGAAGGAATGGAATTTTTATGTACAAGTTTTGTAATTCTCCCAGAATGTCGATAAAAAATTTTAAAAAGCGGTTTTTTGCTGTAGTAGTCAGAGTATGACTAAACGTTCTGGGAAATGGGGAGAGGGATGTAAGATTGCTGTATTCTGAGTTCTGTTGTCCTATTACATCCTCTTCTTGTGACATATGTTTCTAGGTAATGATCTTCAATCTAAAACTATTTTTTTCCCTCCTGTTTGGATAATACGCCCAGATCTTAGCTAAAGATCATTGCACTCCCTCAGATCGGGTCCTTCTTCTGGTGTTTCTAAAATTTGGAGTGCTTGGACCGGTCTATTATTTGGATTGGGATTGGGCTGGGCTGGGAGTTGGGGTCTCAGATTAGATTGGGGGTTTTGCTGTAATGCTGGCAGTGTAGGTTGAGGGAAAGGAATATTTCCTACTGGTTGTTGTGTTGGTCTCTTCCAGTTAGACTGCCAGGCTGAGCTTTGTGAAGTGGGGGGAGTCCATTGTGGTGGGTATGGGTTGCTTTGCCAGTGTGGTGGGGGATAAGCAGGATTTGACCAACCAAATTGGCTTGTCTGATTTAGCCACGAGTTTGCAGAAGGATACGACTGTGATGACCAGTTTGGAAATGGGGGTTGAAACTGAATTTGCCATGTATTATACTGTTGAGTATTGTACTGCGGATACTGAAAAAAAGAAGCTGGGTCTGAAAACATACCAGTTTGTTGCAGCTGCCACTGATGACGCTAGTTGAGTAGATATATTGCCTCTGGTTCTTCTTCTGATTCTTTATATACCGCTTTCAATCCAGGTAATGAGGGACAACTTTCTATAGAGTGATCCCTTGTACATATGGCGCATGTCTGGACTATATCTAGTGGAAACTCCTTATGGCTATGCTTCTTCCTGCACCTGGGGCAGAAGATTGCCAAATTCTGTTCTGTCTCCATTTGTTTCTGCTTAGCCTGCAAAACATCCAATTGTGTAGTCAATGTTCCTAGCATATTAGTTTTAAAATTTTCAAATAAATTTCCAATTTCCACACGTGTTACTCCTTCTGATGAAATTTTTTTTTCCCGTGCAAATTGGTCATGTTCTGCTGGTTCGATTCGTGTACTACCTCTCGAACTCCTGATACATAGATCAATTATGTCAGCAAAACTTTCCTGATAAATATCCCCTTTCCCCATAATGTTTAATGTTTCAATCCATTGTTCTTTCATGCCCCTTATTAATGCCATTTTCAACACGTTATCAGGCAAAGGTAGTGATGCATAAGGAGATCTTTGTAGATTATACTAGAAACGTTCCACATATTATTCTAATGTTTCGTTTAGTCTAGCTATCATCTGAAATATTTCATCTTTTAGTTCTCTAGACCTGCAGTAGTCTTGATATTTTTTCAGAAAAGATTCTTTCATTTGTTCCCAGTTATTTATAACTCCACCACCTAATCCCATAAACCATCTTAGAGCATCCCCTTTCAGAGTAGAGGGGAACAATTTTAGTTTCTTGGGGTCAGTGGTGTAATCATATCCCCTGCATAGTACATCAAATTCAAATAAAAATGCATCCGGGTCCTCTGATGTAAGTCCGTGAAATGCAGGGATGTGTTGAAGGGGAATTGCTTTCATAGGGGCATTTGCTGCAGAATCCACTATGGGGTATTGTAATGTAGAGGTTTGGGTGTTTGGCGGATTTTGAGCCATCGGGTCAAATATATGCCAATAACCTTCTGGAATATCTAAGAGGGTATTCCTAGCTTGAGGTAGAATGTTTTTAACAGGAACAGTTTTAATAACACTTCCTCTATCCAGGATTTCTGTCTGAGGGGATAGGGTTTCTTCAATAATAATTTTTATCGTGCTCCCTTTGTTTGGGCTATTCAATAGCTGAGTTATCCTAGGAGGAGATCTTGGCTCCCCAGTCCTCCCTGTTTCCCCTTCTCCTTCACAAATATTACTGAAATTCCCTTCTTGCAGTCATTCTGGAATAGAATTTTCAATTTCTTGAAAGTCCTGTTCGTCAGTTTGACTATGCACCTCAGCGAAGGCTACAGATGGTGAACCTGTGGCCTGAAGGGAACTAGTAGGCTGTTTAGAAGTAACTTTCCTAGGTCCTACTGAAGGCTGAGATTCAACTTTCTTATAGATTTCGTCTATGAATGTTGATCGACCAAGGGTCACCGGCCCCTTAGCTTTTTCTGGTTTTAGTATAGGTTTGGGATTTTTCTCCGGCTTTTTCTGCTTAGTCATGCACTCAATTTAACTACTAAATATTTCTTAAGCAGATATCAGCAAATCTGTAGGAAAGCGAGCAAAGGAGCAAGGCTTTTACATGCTCCGCATGTAGGTTCTTACCTTCCGTTTTCAAAACCCAATTCTTCCCTAGCAGGTTCGTACACTACTCTGAAAAAACAAATGGCTACACTCTTTCCCCGACAACGACGCCAAAATGTAGAGCTATAAAAAGGGTCTCTTTCACCTCTAATTACCTCACATTAATATGTCAATCCGGGAACGTCTGGTTATTTCAAAGAGTGTCTCAGTCTGAGGCTTAGCACTTGTCAGAGTAATGCTCGTAGTATAGCTGATTAAAACTACAAAAGTAAATTAATGTGAATCTACAACTTAACTACTTCAAAAGGCTAAATCAAACCAAGCATTGCATTAGCCAAAGGTTTGGTAGAAATAACCCATCCTTTTCATAACTGATGAGAACAAATCCGAGGTCTGGGAGCTAGGAAGCAGATGTTGGGACTCACTACAGCCTGAGATCGTCCTTAATGAATATAAATGAAATGGCAAGTAAAGGAAATAGCAATGAAATAGAACAACACATCAGCCAAGGGTTCGGTAGCAATAACCCATCCCTTTCATAGCTGATGGGAGCAGATCAGAGGTCTGGGAGCCAAATAGAAGATGCTGATGCTCACTACAGCCTGAGACTGTCCTTAAGAAACAGCAAATTAGCAATCTGGAAATGGAACAACAATTGAAATGGAAGAACAATTAAAATGAAACAACAAATAAATGGAACAACAATTTAGAAATGGAACAACAGTTGAAATAAGTAGTAACCAAGTTCATCAAGCTGTAATTCTATTTAATCACTCCAATCAAAACATCAATCCTTCAGTCTCAAAAGATGTACCCATGCTATGGAACAACACTACCGATTACAACCTTAGAAACACACTGTTCCTAATCTGCCTCTATTATTGATTTAAATAAACGCATACGATTGCATCTCAAGCTGAAAACAGTAACATTCAATGATCATATGAAATTAGACCTTTCAAGATAACTGTTATAATGCTAAACATAATCGTAATGAATTCTGTAATGGAGTGACAGTATCCTGTAGAGATTAATCAACACTTAAAGGATTGGTAACATGACACAACGTCGATATAAAGCTTTGGTTTACAGGAACATGAAACGAATTAACCATAACAGAGCATGTAATATAATGTTCTTAAAACACAACAGATTAGTAGATTACGTCTATGAACAAACCACACAGAAACCACGCGTAATGGTACAAGAGAAAGTGTCCTCGAGGGCCGGGCCCTTAGCCTCTAGGGGTACACCGCTTAAGATTGATCCAGGCTCAAAGATAAAAGAGTAACCAAGTTTGTATTAATGCATGAAATAAAGTTATAGGAACTCAAGTCTTCAACAGAACATAAGGATCACAGTTTTGATCTTCCTTAAAAGAAATTACATAAAAACCGACTCCTCCGCTAGCCAACAGTGCTATCCCTTATATAAGAAAGATGGCGGAGATATGTAGATACAGAAAATAGATAAAATAGCGATCCCTCAGGATCTTAGATCCTGAGGGATTCGCAGATTTGTTAATCCTGCGTTACTTCTTTCCTTTTCTGTTCCGTGCTGGTATCTCTGCTCCCTTTCCTGGGTTGATCCGTTTTGATCTGTGTTGCTTGCGGTCTCCCATCAAAGGGACAGCAGTTAGCTCATCCTTGTCTCTTTCCTTGGAATGGTCACCTTTCGTTTTTCCTTCCTCCTGCACATAGGAATGACGATCATCAGTGTTTCCTATTAATTTCTCGTGTTTAGTTATAAATCTTCATTATTATCTAAGTTTCTAATGCAAAAGGCTTTTGAGATACTAAAATAATCATCGGAACATACCTTCCTTGATACTCCACAACCAAAAGTCTCTACAATGAGTTATGAGGGAGTATATATAGCAAAGGTTGGTGTGACCCTTGACATTCCCCTTTATGACTATTCATCTATCCTCATGAATCTTCAACTACCCTATGAGTGTTACATCCAACTATCGACACTTGAACTTCCACTTGATAAGACGTTACATACAGTATGCACATGTACCCATGTGAGACAAAATAGGCTTGAGTAAGCCATGCAATACATCACTATGATTCAGACAACTGCGGGAAGACCAGCTCTTCGACATCCTCATGATGGCTGATGGTGGTGAACTAATGCCAAGCTTGGGTACTATGTGGTGACATATTTCTGGAAACGAAATCTTACCTCTATTGAATCCACGTACACTACTCCAGCTCCTCTATCCAACTCATTTAATAACATGGACATCATTGTCTTGAGTGCCACTTGACTAATGAAATATTGATGCATTATGTCTGTACTCATCACCAAGTCTGCATTGGTGGCTATGCACATCAACTTGTCAAAGTACAAGTCAAGCTCCAGTCGGACTTGTGCCTTCGCCTTTGCCTCGGTGAGTGTCCCAATAGATGGGATCGCATGTGCATACACAACAACATCCATACTCCTGATTGCACAATTTCTGGGAGGAGCAGCTGACTCCTGCCTAGAATTGCGTAATTTCTAGGCTTAGCAGCACTGCTGGGCCAAATTCCACAGTTTTCACTAGGAAGGTTGTCTGACAGGATTACGCAGTTTCTGAGCCCAACAGGCTATTAGTCAGATTTGCACATTTTCTAGAGGGAAGTTTTCTTCCCCTCCATAATTTCTAAATCTCTTGAGGGAGCTTCTTAGCCAGTAGCTAGACTAAGTCTAGAGTGATAGCCTATGAGGGGAGTGAAGCAAGTTATCATGCACAGGCTGGCAAGCTACTAGAAAACCACTGAAGCTCATGTAGTTGATAGCGCAAGACATGCTGCTGGGGATGGTTGGTAGGGAGGCTCCAAAATGAAGCTAAACCAAAATTTTGGAGGGTGGTTATAGCTTCTACAACAATGTGGTAGAGTGTAAGCCTAAGTTTGTTATCTTCTAGTGCGAGTTACCTTTTGAAAAAACAAGCGAGTATGGAGTTTTAAATTCAATGAGACTCATTTTACTTATCAATCACTAGTTTGAGTTCCAAAAAGAGATTCAATGAGACTCATTTTACTCATCAATCACTAGTTTGAGTTCCAAAAAGAGAACTTGCAATATTTAGCCTATTCAAATTTCTTATAAGAAGAACAAAGGCACAAATTTGACCATTGTTTTGTGAGCACAAGTTTGTGAGACAAGACAATACAGATCACGAGCTTGTGAGAATTTTGCACCAATTTGTGTGTGAGAGCCTTGCTGGTAGAAAATATTTTTGAGGAGCCAATATGCAGTGATAAAGATATTATTGCATCAATATTTGCACTAAGAAATAGGGGATATCCTGCACAAGGAAAGAGGGCCAGGTAGGCCGCAATCAAGGAGGGGCTGGGTCAAAGTTGTAGAAAGGTGTTTATAGCTAAGTATTGGTAGTAAGAACAATATTTAAGATTTCTCGTAAAACATAATTGACCTATAAGGGATTTATTTCTCTTGTTTCTATCAATAAAATTATACAACAAGCATAGGGTTTTCCCAATTGGGTTCCTTAGAAATATATTGTGTTTTTGTAATGTGTGAGTATGTAACTTTATTACAGTTCTATTATGCTACAAATTAAGTAGAGAAATTTTGTGCCTTTATGAATAGAAACTAATTTTATTAATTTTTCATTGAACTAGTTGCAAAATTTCAAGGAAATTCTACAAATTGCTATACATTTAGCATTCCCTTTCTCTTTAAACTTGGTTAGTCTTTAAAACACCAAAAATGGTCTAAAAAAGCTTGGAATATCCAAAATTTGATAACTTTGTTAGCGTAGAAATCTTTTGATCGTGGAAAAATAGTATGGGAATTGACAAAGGCCTCCTTAAACAATTGGAGGTGGCATATTCCAGAAGAATACTTACATGAAGTTCATCATGTTAGTAAGACCTATTAAAAGTTCTTTTGGTGAACCAACATGGTCCCATTGATTCTAATAGAATTACAATCATGGATATAAAAAGAAACACATTGAAAGTCTAAATCTCCATAATCACCCAAGGGGAAAGTGCATCATTGACTTGAATATGAAAAAGAAACATCCACATTTTAAACCAATGTCAACAATAAAATGGATGTTTTGAATAATAAGTTTTTGGAAACTTAATAATGAAAAGTGGTGCATATTTTATGAATAATACTTATTACACTTGGAAATCTTCTCATGACAATTAACCCAATATGATGTAGATTACCTAAGGCAATGTTAAAGCTTTAACTAACTCCAAAACTTTAGATTTGGTGACCCCTTAATTTTTTTAAATGAGTCTTAAGAAAGAGACTTTGGCCTCTTTGAGTTTGTTCTCTTATGCTTTATTGATGATTATAATTTGATGGATATACTGTTTCACAAGAAACCTAATTGTTGTGCAGGGGTTACCCATCAAACTTGTGATTTCAATAAATTCCTGCCAAATTTTAGAGAAATTAGACTAGAAAAACCTACCTGGAAAACTCTCAAAAATCACACTAAAAAAATTATATGTTATCTATAAACATATATCTCTAGAGAATCATGGAGAAATATTGAGCAAATCCAGAAGCGTTTTATAACGTATAACCTCAAAATTAAAAGCAAAACACCCTACCATATTCTCCTTATAGAAGTGGGTCTTTCCCTTATCGAGAGCCTAGCTATGACTAGGCTTCTGTTGTACAAGCACAAACTCAATAACATAGGAGACCATAGACTTCCTAAGCTAGTTTTAAATTCCAGCCAAAACCACCTAAGGCTCAAATGAGGTTGGTATAAAGACACTAGGGCCTGGTTAAACCATTGGGAGATCGACAAGAATGTTGCATTGCCAAACATTAATAACATTAAAAACATTGTTACTTCTAAGTTCAAAGAAAAAATGTGATGTGAGAAAGAATTAGCAGCTAAAAGAAAATTAAGATATTATAAGGAGGTCATCAACCCCACCCTAGTGTATCTCTCTATTTTGACTAGCTCAAAGAAGAAAATTAATATAGACAAGATTAGAACGAACTCTTATGAGCTCCATAGTAAAATGGGTCGTTGGGCAGTTCCTAAAACACCATGGATGGAAAGGTTCTGCCATCTATGTGAGAATACGAACATTGAGGATGAAAATTAATTCCTCTTAGAGTGCCCCACGTACAACCACATTAGATCTCAGTTTCAAAATCTTTATTGCAATACTGACCTTCCTAGCCTTTTACGTTGTCAAAATTACAGTGAGCTCGAGAGGCTTCTCTCCAAGCTTTTTGAGCATAGGAAATAAATCTTAAATCAAACTAAAATTCGTTTCTTTCGGTCTGATAGACCAAAGTGGTCTGAGGGGGTTAACCATCATCATCATCATAAATCCTATTTATAATCTTTAAAAATAAATTTTAATTATTTTTTAGGTAAATTTATATTAAGAAATTAAAAATATATAATTTTGAAATGCCAAATCAACCATTTTCATCTTAAAAACATAATAATAAATAAATTAAACATTGTCTAAATAAATTAGTTATAAATATATTTATATTTATTAAAGAATTTAAATTGGTTTATGCAAATTAATATTTAAATAAATATAATAACTAAAAATATGTTTTATATATAAATTATATTTAAAAAAATCTAAATGGCTATGAAAATAAATTAACTTAAATGACAATTGTAACTAAAAGTATTTTGTTTATTTGTTTTATATAATTTATTATCTAATTATTATTAAAAATTTGAAAATTGTCAAATTAAAGATAATATAATATAATATATGAATGACTATATTTATTGTCTTGTACATTTTTATTTTTTTTGGTCAAGTAAGAGTGGAGCCTTCAATTAACCGATAAAGGGATTACATATGGTACACATATTTACAAGTGTAAAGACCAACAAAAGACAGAACCGTTGATGATTAACAATCAACAGTGTCAAAAAAACCCACAACCTTACACATAAAACCTCTGACCATTTTACAACCCGATAGCCATTCGATAAGAACCCTAATGATCCTACGGTCCTTAAAGAATTCGCATTAGAAACTTACACGACCCTTACTCGATTTATGGAGCCAACAGAGAAAATAAACTAATGGTGTATAAAACTTTGGGTCCACTCTTGGACTTAACCTCTGCCCATTTTGAAACCCGATATCCTTTCGATCAACAACTCAAATGATCCGACGGTCCTTAATGATATCGCACCGGAAACATGTGCAACTCTTACCCGCTTCACAAATTCAAAAAGGATTATAAGCCATTGGTCTATAAAAATTCCGGTCCACTCTAAGACTTAACCTCCGATCACTTTTAAAACCCGATATCCATTTTATCAAGCCCCTTTTGATCTGATGGTCCTCAATGATATCGGATCGGAAACTAGCACGACATTTACCCGCTTTACGGAGCCGATAAAGATTATAAACCATTGATCTATAAATCTTCGGGTCTACTTGTAGACTTAACCTCTGATAATTTTCAAACCCGATAGCCGTTCGATAACGAAGGCCATCAAAACCTATGGTTTGTGACCCTTCAACTAGCCCGTTGTTTGCCAAATACTCATCCCCTATAGTTAGCTCTGACTTAAGCATTGATTTTGGGATCGATGGTTAGGATTTACTACGACACTCTCCTACTTCTGCTAGTCTTCCTCCTGCTCATTACTGATGGTCTAGAAGTACTCCATATCTTTGGTTGCCTGTAGTTGACAATCATCACACAGTTTACCCGACGGTGTTGAATCCCAATTGTACCTAATATAGCTTTCCTTACATAGCACTCCTTCACTCGCCAGACAATCAGCTAACATATTGGCTTTTCTTCGCACATGAACGAAGTTGATAGTTATCAAGATTTGCAAGTGGGAATGAATACGCTGAAAGACCTGTGATAGCCTCCAATGTTTCGACACTTTTCCAGGTGTCATTCCATTACACATCTTCTTGGCCACATTAATTACCAATTCAGAGTCAGCTTCAATGATGGCATTGTGTAAATTTGACTCGATCAGGATTTCCAAGAACTGCTCTAAGGCCATGAGCTCCGCCATGTTATTAGTGGCAGTCCCCAAATGACTGTGAAAGATATCCTTTATGCACCCCTACTCATCTCTTATGACACCTCCAGATCCAGGCATCCCTGGATTTCCCTTAGAGGCTCCGTCTATATTGATTTTCAAAAAACCATGAGGAGGAGGCTACCATATATCTTTACCAGCAGTTGTTTTGCTCACACCATTGTCAGTGCCCTGGGGAACTAGAGAATGGAGATCCAACTGCAGTAGTATGTGAGCATCCTAGGGTGGAGGAGGGTTCTCAGGAAGTTTCCACATAAGGGCTCCTACTATATCTTTGAGTTGTAATATTTGGGTAATGATGTTTTGGGTCGAGCCTGTTTTGTTCTTGAAAATCCTGTCATTGCATTCTTTCCAGACATCCCAGATAATAAAGCCTGGAACCAGAGTCCAAGCTTTGTTGATGATTTCATTCCCTGAGAAGTCTTTCCTCCAATTATTCAAATTGTTGGTGATGTTGAGTCTATCCCTATCAGTTTTCCTAAAGACTGAGGCCGCCCAATCCCACAAGGTAGAGGTGAATGGGCAAAGGTTGGGTAAGTGTTCCATCGTCTCCTCCTGTAAGCCACATATATGGAATTTGGATGGGCCAACAAAACCCCTTTTAAGAAAATTCTCCCATGTGAGAATTTTCTTTTGTTGAACCAACCACATAAACAACTTGATTTTCATCCATTGTGAGTTCTACCAAAGGTCCTTTCAAACCTGATCAACGTTTTGATAATCAAAACCTAGGGCCATTCATTTAGCTTCTTTGAGGTTAAAGGTGCCTTCGGTGTTTATTCCCCATCTCAGTTGGTCAAATGAGGATGACACCAAAATCTTCCTCTGTTCCAAGTCAAGAGCAAGAGAATCCACCCAGGCCTTCAAAGGACTCTCTTCACAATAACTAAGATCTTTCCACATTCTCCATTTAACATTGTCCCTTACCTGATCCCAGAAGTCACTTACCATAAGTAAACCTTTGTTGTCAGTGTCATTCTTGAGAGCATTTAGTTCTTCTCTAAACAAATTTGGTTCCTGATGCCAGCTATCCTCCCAAAACTGTGCAAGGTTCCCAGCTTGGATCTCCCAGAAACTATGTTGTTGGACAATGGTTCTATTCTCCCAAGCAAGGTTCCAAATGTGGGAGCCCTTGATGGGCCCTGACATTCAGATATGATCCCTCTCCTTCCAATTATTTGCATATTTCTATTTCCAAAGCTTGGCCCAAGGGATTGCTGATTCCTTGAGCCACCTCCACCAAAGTTTGGCTCTCGAAACTTTGCTAAGGGTTTTAGGGTCATGAAGCCCCAAACCACCATCGGCCTTAGGTTTACAGAGCTTGTCCCAAGCTACCAACGCCCAGTTCTATTCTCTTCCCCTTTGCCCCAAATAAAATCTCGTTGAATACTCTTGATTTGTTTCATAACTCCTTTAGGAGCACAAAGAGATGAAAACATGAAAATGGGTATAGCCTGCAAGATAGCCTTTGTAAGCACAAGATACCCCGCCAAATTCAAAGACCTGCAGGTCCATTTCTTAACTTTGTCCTAAATTTTATTAGTTACCAGCTCCCACATTCCTTTGCTTAGAGGTTTGTTGGTAAGAGGCATTCCAAGGTACTTGGAAGGTAACTGATCCCTTCGAAACTCGAGAATTCTAGTGAGGTTCCTCTTAATAGCAATGTCAGTGTTAAAAAATAAAACCTTTGATTTTTCAAGGCTTACCTCTATACCAGCAGCCAAAGCAAAGTCATTTAGGATTTGTTTGAAAGCTTTGGCTTCCTTGACCGTGGGAATACCCTACAACATTGTGTCATCCATAAATTGTGGATGAGTATA
The DNA here is from genome assembly GCA_000404065.3 of Pinus taeda. Taxonomy (NCBI): domain Eukaryota; kingdom Viridiplantae; phylum Streptophyta; class Pinopsida; order Pinales; family Pinaceae; genus Pinus; species Pinus taeda. The sequence continues at coordinate 23,057 of APFE031150043.1, read as the reverse complement.
AACAACACCATCCGGGGTAAGTTTCAGACCCTGGATTCTTCCTTCAACATTTTCCATTTTGACAGTATACTGAGCCCTTCCATCATGAGAACAAAGAGGAAGGGGGAGAGAAGATCTCCTTGTCTGAGACCACTAGAAGGCATAAAGGTTCTAGAGGGAGAGCTATTAAGAAAAATGGAGATGCTAGCCGTGGATACAAGGGCCATAACCCATCTTATCCAGTTGTGGTTGAATCCATAAGCTCTTAGTAATGCCCTAATGTAAGACCAACTTAGCTTAGGTCAAGTTGCATGATCATACCAACTTGCTTATTGCTCTTAAGAGAGTGTACCACCTTGTGAGCTTGTATCATGTTGTTGAGAATATGTCTTCCTTCCACAAATCCAGTTTACTCCTCTGAGACGAGAGCAGGAAGAAGGGGCTTGAGTCTGTTAGCGATCACTTTGGAAATAATTTTGTACACCACATTACTTAAGGCTATGGGTCTGAATCTGTTTGGTGTCATAGCTTTTTCCTGCTTTAGAATCAAAGCTATGAACGAGGCATTAAGAGCCTTCAAAATAGTTTTGGATGTTCTAGAGTCCTCAACAACATCAAGGATATCTTGTTTGACGTTTTTCCAACAAGCTTTGAAGAAGTCCACATTGGAACCATTAGGGCCAGGAGCTTTCCCATTTTGCATCTCATTGATAACTTCACTAACCTCCTCTTTAAACACTCGCATGTTAAGATTGTGGTTGTCTTTCTTGGTTACAAGCTTTGGAATGAACTTTGTGAATTTGTTAATGAACTAAGATATGTCGATGAGAGGCTCCTCTACTATGCTAAGGAAGTGTTGAACTAGGACAGTTTCCATTTCTTTGTGAGAGACTAGCTCTTTCCCTTGAGAATCTTTAAGTTTTGAAATTCTGTTATGTGATCTGTGATCTAAGGTTGATCTATGAAAAAACTTTATGTTTCTTTATCCTTCTCTAATCCACTACATCCTTGATTTTTGTCTCCAGAAAATCTCCTCTTGCATGCATCGATCTTCCCATTCGTTTTGAAGAGAGTTAGCCTAAATTTTCCGTTCCTCGGTAAAACCTTCTGTGATGATGACCTGATTAATCCCCTAGAGTTTCTACTCAACTTCTCTTTTGGATTTAAACATATTACAAAACTCCTTTTTTTTCCAATCTTTAAGCCTAGATATGATGTGTTTAAGTCTCTGCTATAACATGAACATTTTAGTTCCTTGAACGGGCATATCTTCCATCCACCATTTGTCAATATTGCTAGTGAAGTTAGGGTAAGAGAACCAGACATTTTCAAACCTAAAAGCTCTATTCCTCGGTGTACCCATAAAAGTAGCTTCAAGTTGGATGGGCCAGTGGTCTGAGCCTCCTAAGGGAAGGATTAAAGCTGACATATCAAGGCTTGTGAGAAGTAGGTTCTCTAAGATTATGAATCTATCTAGTTTAGAGGCAACTTGAGAAGCTCCTCCCCTCTTATTATTCCAAGTAAAAGTTCCATTTACCATTTTAGTGTCCACTAGCCCCATGTTATTCATGAAGTTTTGAAAGGCAATGGAGTCTCTGCCTAGTTTTATGATATCGCCTTTTTTCTCTATAAGTGATCTGATCATATTAAAATCCCTTGCTAGGATCCAGGGAATATCAGGATATCTCTCTCTCAACTCCTTAAGGGAGGTGAGAAGCTTCAGTTTGTATTCTAGTTTTTGAGGACCATAGACATTAGTGATCATGTAGATCTCCTTATCACCCGAAGGTTGAATCACCAATGATATATAGTTCCTAGAAGCTTTAACATCCAAGATTCCAAGTTTCTGAGGATCCCATAGCGTACGAATCCCACCCGCGGAGTTGTCCACTTTAACCTATAGATACTCATACTTGATTAACCATTTGTTGTGTATCTCTCTAATTTTGTCCATTGAACATTTTTTTTCCTGAATAAAAACCATATCTAGTTTTTCTTCTTTTATTCTATTGCTAAGATTTCTTTGTTTCCTTTTACTTCCTAGACCCCTAATGTTCCAGGTTGTAAACTTCATTAAGAAAGGTTTGTAAAAGAGTAACTTGTAAGATCTCTTATCTTGCCTGAGTTATTCATAAGTTTCCCACATTCGGTGAGTATCTCATTCTGTTTTTTTCTTCCTCTTTTGCTACCCGGGTTCTTGGAAGAATGCATCGATGTATCCTCCATCATTTTTGCCCTTCTATTCTCCTGGATATAATGGTTTCTTTTGGATCTAGAACCCTTCGTTTGTGATATCCAGAGAAAGAGCTGTTGAACCCTCTCAAAATCCTCTTTTGGCAAAGAGTCTACCCTTTGGTGATTCCCTACTCCATAAACTTTTCTAGATCTAAATTCTCCCTCTCTAGAATCTCCTGTAGTTCATAGTATTTCGTTCCAGCCTCACTTGGGGTCATCTCATGGTCCCCACAGAGCTCCATAATGCTCGGCATATCATCCTTTTGTTTGTTGTTCTCTAGTATATCCTCCATGTTAGCATCCCTTTCCTTCTCAGTGGGAATATTCTCTGATTCTTGGTTTGTCTGTTGTTTACAGCTTCTTCTTCTAAGATCTTGAAACTATTGTGGCTCAGTTGTATGTCTTCATTAATTTTCTTTTGGTACTGCTTCCCTCCTTTCCCTTTGCCCCCAACATTAGTAAAACCCTAGTGATATTTGCCCGTAGTGTCTTTCATATTGCTCTCTAGCTTGTTCAACAGGTAGTCCCTGTATAGGTGCCCGTGTTCATGGCTCTTACAGAACAAACAGAACATGTTTATAACCCACTGCTTGCACCCGTTCCTCATCATACACTTCTAAAATGATTGCATCAGGAAGTGCCCTAGATAAGTCCATTTCCACACATATTCGGGCAAAGGAAGTGTATTTGCCTCTTAGAGTAGCATCTGAGATCTTTATAAAATGCCTTAGCTTGTTGCCGATAGCCTTTAGAGACTCTGATAGCCAATAATCTAAAGGAAGGGAGTAGAGTCTTATCCATACTGGTACCAATGTGAAACTTTCTCATTCTGGGACAAAGTTCATCACCCATGGTCGTATGTAAAGGCCTGCAGAAGCGTAAAAATAGGGTCCTCCCTCGAACACTCTATCTTTATCCTCTAAGCTTGTGAACACCACTGTGAATAAGCCCTTGGACTCAAGGTGAAGGTTGATTGCCCCCTTTGATTTCTAGTGGTTCCTTATCCATGCTTGCAAAGCCTTCTCCGTCGGCCAAATCCCCATAAATTTGCAGATAATTGCATATTCCACCATGTGATCTCTGTGCACCTATAGCATTGGGTCACTTAAAACGACCCGAAGAATAGTGGTCAACTTGGGTTTACACACCCCTGTTGTACTCATAGGAGAAAATTGTTGACTGCTAACCTCTGTCCTCTTCTCCTTGCTAGCTTCCTCATGATTCTCTTCCTGTCCATCAGGTCTGATATTTTCTGATTGTTTGGTATTCATAGCCTTTGTTGCCACCTTTGTTGGTTTCTTGAAGTGATGCGATCCAGCTTCCTTGCTTCTGTTCGCAACCACTTGACTATAGGAGGGTGTTGAACTCCCTCCTCCGCACTTCGCCATGGTGACCAGTGACAAAACCCTAATGCAAAACCCTAGTTTAGATTGTAGAGCCCCTCTCTATTGCAGAATTCATGAAATCTCGCTACCAAAACAAGATCAATGATCTTGTACATTTTTATTAGTAAAACTACATAATAAAAATAAATATTTAAAAAGTGAGGTGTAAAAATAAATTACCAAGCATAAAAATTTAGATTTGATAGGTGTACTCTTTATTAAATGTTATGACACTTGGTTTGGTACTTCATACAACGACAATTCATTTTCATAGATTTTTAGATTTGATATGTGTTCTCTTTATTAAATGTTGTGACACTTGGTTGCATATAATATTTTTTTGATAATTTTTTTAAATATTTTTTTTCCTACAGTATTTTTAAACATCATGAAATTATTTGTTTCATGTAAATGAACCAATTAGAAAATCAAAATTCAAATATAAAAGGTTTTAAAATTTATTTTTGATTTTCAAAATATTTAGTTTAATATTTAATTTATTCAAACCTTTAATTAACTTTATAAAATCTATTTAGAAATTTCAAAACTAATTCAAAGTCAAGCCTATTTTACTAAAAACGAAAACAATATAACCTGCTTTCAAAAAGTATAAAATAAGAGATGTATTGAATTGTCATCTTACTTTTTCAAAGACTTTGACATTAAGCCATGAAAATCTCATCAGGTAACAAGATTCGCCATACAGGTGGATTCGAACTTGTGAGAGGGCATGTCATTTCTCATGCACTTCGTCATTAATCTGATTAACTTTGGTAAGGTAGCACACCAGTTGAGGAATCAACTTATGGGGATTTGTACAAGTTGATTAAAATGTTTAATGCATTGAACCATAAATTAAAAGGTTGAAAGAAATTAGATGCATTGAAACCTATAATTGTGATATGCATACGTTAATTTATTTATTTCCATATACACATTTTTTTTGGATGTAAGAAGTGTATTGAGATATAAGATCTCAAACAATGAAATAATCAACAAATTTGGCATATTTAGGTGTTCTAATAAAAATACTTTCAACAAAACAATTAACACAAAAGGGACCTAGAAAAATGTAGTCATTATGTCAATTAATACTTAGAAAATGAGACATGACAAATACAAGCAAAATAATGGAGCCTTTTCTTCGGCATGCACGACTACTCAATGCACAAGAAATCAAGACACCAAAGCACAATTGTGGACCCCAAATGGGTCCACCAGACAGATTACATCTGAAGGGTTTTTGTCCCAGCGATCAAACTAGAATTGACCTCGCTAAGTTCTCAACAAGACACATTTGGATAGATAACTCAAGATGATCCAAATGCCTAGCTCCTATCCTCTTTTATAGGCATGAAAGACTCTCTAGAATCCTTGTTTTATTATTTTCCCTCCTAAATGAAAGAAAATACCATGGTAAATACCATGGGAAGATTCTGTCCATTTTGACCATATCACGAAAAGTGAATATTACAAAACCTTGCACCCCAAGATTCCTTTTCGTCAAGCAATCCACATATATCCATAGCAGACACATTTGTATATTGATATCAAGATCCCATAGAAACTAATGTGTTATTCCATGCCTCCATGCTAAATGATCTTAAATGGATCCTTTGATACCTGGATCCTAAATAATTATCCAATCATTGGATTCACCTAGATCCCAATTCCACCTAAGTCTTCGGACCTGTGGGTTATGATATTGTCTCAACCCTCCATCATTGTTTGTGCCTAAGGGCCCAAGCTGCAATATTCCCTTGGCTAAGAGCATCCTCATAGGAATCATCCCACCAATAGGGTTCCATCTCATAATCTATCACTAATCCATCCGTGTGAAGGATCTAATGTATGAATTCCTGCACATGGAATAAGTCTACTGTATTGATGTTTCCTGATGCTCAACTCTTGTTGCTCCACCCGGTTACCAATATGATCCATTTGGAGAACTTTGCCTTGCTCTCCCTAATGTATAAAGGTGGGTTAGTAGTACTGCAAGCCCTATCTATGTACTCCTGTAGAGGGCTACTCTGGAACTCCCAATTGTACTCCTCTTGTTGCCTTGTGAGGAACTTAAGACATTCCTCTACACTAGTCAACTTGGCCACTAACTTGACACATACCCCTATGAGAACCTAATTTTTTTTGTTTTCCTATAAGATAGTGTCTCAAGTTGTCCAGAGTCTATGCTTCAACATCATAAGATATGTCTTGAAATGCATAATCGTTCCCCAAAAGTCCTCTATTGGTGATTTTGGTGCCCTTTTGAATGTCTTTATACTTGTCTGCATCGAATGCCCAACTATCACAACATCAACTTGAGCCTTTTATAGACTCTTTGGGAATGGTTCATCCTGCACACTATGTTTTTCATGCTACCCCTCATGATCATATTCATCATGTTAGTTCACTACTTTTGGTTCCTTACTCAAGTTTCCCTAGCCTCCTCAATATGTAAAGACAATCTGTTGGTCATCCTCTTCACTTGTCAAACATAGATGCATTGGTGGATTTCTATCTATACTTGGTTGCTCATATTATTTATGGACATTCTTCCTGTGACCTATGGACTCAGTAATATACTAAGTATACCTCATCAACATCCTTCGGTATAATTTCCCCATGCACTTTTGAATGCCTGTCATCCTGCAAGTCTCCCTAAATAATATCACATTGTTGTTCACCATCCTAAAAAAATAGCCCGACTATAGAAGATGCCCCATGGTATGAAAAAATCTCATTTTGTTCTATCCTCTTTGCCTCCTTCCTACCACCTAGAAATGCATAGTTAAGTGCCCAAGATCCCTCTCCCTCTTAGTTCACTCTTGCTACAGGTTGTATTTCCTTTGTTCTTGCTCCCTCCATCAATCCTCTTCAACTCCTTCTTAGTCAACACTCTTTTGAGAAATTTTATAGTTTGCATGACCAACCTTTTGACAAGATCATAGGTGGTTGGTGATACAACTAGTTCCTCTCTCCAAATGGTCAACAATTTGGATCTTAGTATCTTGCAAATGTCAACATCTCCTTCTAAGCACAAGTACACAATCTTTTGCATGCGTTCTTTGACACGGTCTCGATGAGCTGACGTAATGTTGGTGTAAAATTTTTGGAACACCTCAAAGACTAAGTTGTCACATTCCAGATTCAACATCCAAAGTTGAACTTTGCCATGAGTTCTAAAATTTTGCACTGATTCTAAAAGGTAGAAAGCATGATATTCTTCAACCCTCGAAGGGCTTCTACTATCAGCAGCAATATCTCCCTCATGATATCATTATTTTAAGGCAGTAGTGGTGATGTTAAAGCTATGATACCATTGAGACAAGAAGCAACTTTGAGCCTAACCTCTTCACAAGGATGCTCCTAGAGTTTGGGTTGTATCAATGCAAGCATGGATGGCTTGAGAGCCCAATCGAGTTTCTTCCATTATGATTTCCCAACCCTCAATAGAAATGTGTCTAATTCCTCCAACTTACGAAGGTCCATGACTGAATTCATTCGATGTAGCTCAGATCCAAGTGTGAAGAGCTTAGCCTCTTTTCCCTATCCTTCCTTCACTTCCCATGGGCGCTTTTGCTGCAGAATGGCATAGAGTATTTTAGAGAAAAGTCTGTTGCTTTGACCATTATTTTGGTCAAAAAAAGTATGGGTGCGTAAATGACTATATATTTTCTCCAGTTCATCAATAAGTTTCCGAGCGTTTTCTAGGATTTCTTCAAGAACCGTCTTCCCACATATCAAAACAAAGAAATAACAAATCTCTTTAACATCTAACCATCATAAATCTCAAAATTAGAACCCCTTATCCCTCTCTTTTCTCTCATCTTTTCTTTAAAACCTATTTCTTTCTCTCCATTTTTTTGTTTTTTTTTGGGCTAAAAACTTGCACATGCTCCCAAACACAATAAATAACCTATTGATGCAAATATGCCAGTTCCCAAGATTCAAGCGTGTAGATGTAAATCTCAATGAAACCAAACACCCTCTTTTTACCCATCAACCAAGGTCCATTAACCAAAATATATCCTTCCTAGCTCTAACAAATTTTAATATTTAAATACACAATCCCTGGGAAAACATCTCTCAAACCTTTGCATAAATTTATAAAACAAGATTAAGACATACATTTGACATTAAAGTCCTTAAACAATATCTAAAATTCCTTTGGGGATAAATATTTGATGTATTTATAACATACTCAAGCCCTTCTTCCTTTGGTAGCTTAGACTTCAATTAAATTCTCTGCTTTTGTGTCATTTTCTCCAAGGAGCTTCGACGCCCTCTCTGATTTCGCCTGTGCACACACTCTTGATGCTACACAACAACATGTAAACAAGAGGAAAAACTTAGAGTGAAATGGGTATTAAATCAAGTAGTAAAACGTCGAGGCAGAAAAGCAATAAATAAATTGGTTAATCAATGGCTGAAATATTTCACGATTCAACTAGAGTAGCAAATTCGTTACTAGCAGATGAGACCCCGGAAAAATCCATGAAAAAGAATGTAGTCGACAAGACTTTTTCATGTAATCAATCTAGTCAAACTGCTTTTAACTCCATCGTTATTATGTCACCAATTTTCTCCAACAGAGGCCACTACTACAACACCAATAAATACTTGACTAGCTTTCTGCTCGGCCTCTGCGGGATTCATTGCTTCGTTGATTCATTCACCGATAGCTACAGGAAAGAAAACAGGACATTATACTACAGTATCACCACTAGAACTACGTTGTGGGTGATGGATCTATCTTCTTACGAGATCGTGTTTCTGTGCAAGCCGTGTTATCTATTGTGGTGTTTGCCTCCGTCGCCCTCATGGATCCCAATGTTGTGAGTTGCTAATATTGTTGGAAATTAATTCCAACTGTAGCATCAGTTGAGCAGAAATCGCAAATCACGTCTCATCGCAAATCGCATTAATCCCTTTGCCTATCCTCTGCATTACGACAGGACGCGATGCGATCGTGCGATGCGATCGCAAGTTTTTCTCTACACGTGTTAAGCCTTTCCTTTTGTTTTCTCCGATTACGATACTGTGATGCGATATCATCGCACATCGCAGATCGGCCACTTTTCACTTTGTCTCATTCTCATGATAAAGTTTTGCGATGCAATCCCGCTGCTCATCTGCTGATCCGACGGCCCATATTTGTTCCCGTCAAAAGCACGTCACTGCCATACTGCATTTACGCATTTTACCTGTTTGTGTTCCCAAGGAAGAAAGTTGGCTTTGCGTCATAACTTCTCACCAACATCATTAAAGAAAAGCATGGCCGAGAAGGAAAGAACCAGCCTCGAGCCATCCGCAACATTTATTAGTTACGGGTTTCCATACAACCGACTCAAGAATTAGAGCTGAGACTCTGTGAGAGAGTTAAAGCAGTGGATGGACTATTATGACCACTAATGCACTATATATGTGTAGACACAATAGTATAGAAGTATGAGAGGTAATGCACAACAGTGTAGGGAGAAAATTCCTTTTGTTGTGGAACTGAAGCGTTCCTGTTGTAATCCCTCTGTTCAGAGGAAGACTATTTTGTGAACAACAATTTTTTTTAATACAAGCTTTAATTGTGTGTTAAAGATCCTGTGTTTAAAAACAGAGCATTGCTTCCTGTTCTGTTCTGTGTTTGTTTTCGGAATTTTAGCAGAAAAATTTCCAGCAAGTGGTATTAGAGCCAGTCTAGGCACTCTGTGAGTAAAAAAAAACAGGGTTTGTTTTTCACTGTAGGAGCTGTAAGAAGTTTATTGAGCAGAGAAAGTTTTATATTTCTTGTTTTAATTATATAGTCAGTATATCTTATTTACTTATACAAGTTAAGATGGCAGATGCTAGAACTGGTTTGAGAAATTCCCAACTGCCACAGTTTAATGGGAAAAATTACAGTTATTGGTCCATAACAATGAAAGCATTTTTTGCTTCTCAAGGAATATGGGAGCTGGTTGAAACTGGTTATGTTGAACCTGTAGATGCAACAACATTGGCTACTTTAACAGTAGCAGAGAGGAATCAGTTGAAGAGTGACAGGAAGAAGGATGCCAAAGCCCTCCTTTTTCTTTTCCAATCAGTACATGAAAGTGTTTTTCCACGGATTGCAGCAGCAACAAAATCCAAGGAGGCATGGGATATTCTCAAAACTGCCTATCAAGGGATGGAGAAGGTGAAGACTGCAAAGTTGCAAATGTTGAGGAGAGACTTTGAAACACTCAGCATGAAGGAATCTGATACAATAGATTAATTCTTCACACAAGTTATTGGGTTGATAACCCAGATAAGATCTCATGGTGATATTCTTGAAGAAAGAAGGATAGTAGAGAAGATCTTGAGAAGTTTACCTTCAAGGTTTGAATCTATTGTGGTAGCAATAGAAGAAACAAAGGATCTCTCACAATTCAGAGTAGATGAACTGAGTGCTTCTCTTATGTCTCATGAACACAAATTGAGTAGAGGAACAGATTCCTCTTTTGAGCAAGCATTCAAGATTCAGATGTCTTTTGGCCAAGGAAAAGGTCGAGGCAGAGCAAATAACAGAAGTCGTGGAAGAAGCCAAAACAAAGGCAGATATAATCCTACAAGAAAAAGTGGAAGGAGCTGCAATCAAAACCAAGATGAAGGTTCAAGTAAACAACAATCTCATGGACAAAGGTATGACAAATCCCAAGTCCAATGTCATTATTGTAAGAAATATGGGCACTATGCCAATGAATGTAGAAAGAAACAAAATGACATGAACAATAGGCAAAATGCTAATTTTGCAAATGAAGATAAGAATCCAAAGATTGTGCTGTTAACATGTAACATTGCATAAGAAAAACAAGAAGATTTTTGGTTCTTAGACTCAGGTTGTAGTAATCACATGACTGGAAATATTGCAATGTTTTCCAATCTGGATGAAAATGTGAAATCTGAGGTAACAACAGGAACTGATAGTAAGATATCTGTCAAGGGTAAGGGCAGAGTCAGTATTCGAGCAAGAAATGGAGAACAGATGATTGTGCCAGAAGTATATTATGTACCTGGTCTGAAATGTAATATTTTGAGCATTTTGTTGGATACCTATACCAATAGGTTTCATATTTCATGATTGGCAAATTCAAATGCCAAATATGCTCTGCTTTGCTGATACAAAGATCCCATATTTCCCAGACAAGGCAAGGTGTGTACATGCCTTCATGTTTACTAAATTTTGATGGATGGTCCAACAGTCTAATATGGATCATGCCATGTTTCAATTTTTGTTGTAGAATAGCGAAAGAAGTCTGTCCAAACTGTTTAATCTTGGTAGACCAATAGTTAGGCAGAGAAACTAAGGTTCCCAACTGCTTAATCTGGGGCCTTGGAAGCAATAAGGGTAGTGTTAGATAGGAAATCAAAAGAAAAAGCCAATGGAAAAGAAAAGGCACATAAGGGTCTGCAAGTCCAAGTGCACCCTCCAAGAAGAAACAAAAAATGCTAGGCAAGTAAATGGGTAGGTAGGTGGGGTTGCAGAAGAGGTACTCCTTTCAAACTGAATCTTGCTGGTCAATATAAGGAAAACAACACAATGGAGCATGTCTAACTTCCTTTTTCCTTGTTTTACACTCATTACTAACATCCCTACACCAGTTGTGTTTGTGAAAGAATTCAAGGTTTCATGTTGGTTCTTGTTTCCTTTAAGAGCCACATTTCATGTGCAAAATTCTTTTCATTTTGATCTACTCCCTAAGATAAGTTGTTTTCAAATAAACTTAGTGATATCACTCTTCATTCACCTTCTCCCTCCATATTAACCCCTAACTTCTATTATCTAATTCCCTATGTCACCTTTTCCCTACTATTATAACACCATGGTGTATAAACCCCAAGCATTCTATAAATATCCCCCCCTTGGCATTATAGCCATATGTTCACTATTAGGGAATCAAATTGACATCTGGTTAGTTTGAAAACCCAAGCCTTACCTCTTTTTCTTTTTCAGAATTCATTTACCGATTCAACCCTTCATTTGCCTAAGAAACCTTGCAAAAAACCCATTTTCACCCCTAACCCACTCAAAAGGCAAAAATACATTGAAAAACCCACTTTCCCGACTTATCCAAAGTTTTGGTGCTTTGCACGATTTTCTAAAGAAAACATTGGAAAACCATACAAATTCGTCAATATTTCTAAAGGTCTTGCTAGGCACAAATCCCATGAAAAATCATTTTTTATTGCCCGCCCGACGTCGTATCGTCCGGACAGGTTATCAGCCCGTCGACCGTCCGATCGGGCGCTTTTCATCCAACGGCTCACGTGGATATCGGACCGGCCCCGACGTCTGAAAGATAGCGTCCGATATCTGTCAGAGGGTGACGTCAGGCCTCGGCCACGCGTCGCCCCCACAGCGTATCGGAGCCCCCTCTGACAACTCCACTTCCGTATCAAAAGCGGTGCGATATGATACCGCATGTGGTTTCCGGTTTCCGCTAATCCACCTACCAACATCACTACTACGTCATCGCCGCGTCCGCGCCCCCGTCCACCATTGCTCCACCTGTCCGCCACCTCACCATCCCCGTGGACCACTCATAAGCCGCCACGTCACCTGATGACGTCATGCTGACGTCATCCGACCCTGATCCCACCCGATGACATCATGCTGACGTCATCCGAAAAAGGCGCCAATATCCCAAAAATCCATATTTTGGCCAATTTTTCGCGTTTTTTGCACTTTTTGCAAAAACGCCTGTATTGTCTTCTGCATGTATTTTATGTCCAAGCTTGCGCCAACCAACTGAATTCAACCTGGAGACCATCGGCGCGCCAACCCACCTGCATTTGTGACCCGGACTGTCAGTTTACCAGGTATTTATCCTTGTGAATCCTCTCTGCGCCTGGTTTTGTCTGCAAATTGACTATATTCACTTAAAGCACAGAAAAAACACATAATTCACCGGCAAATCCCTTGCGCCCAGTTCCCATTTGAAGTTGAAAGGTCGAATTTCATTGGCTAAGCCTTGTTACCAAAACTGTCACAAAAACCTGTATTCTGTTCACGCAGTCGTGAACAGGGAACCCGAACCTACACCTAATTACTGAGAAAAAGTCTGTTAAAGACAAGCATTTGCCTCTTCTAGTGTCTTATGCAGTATTTCAATTGCTGCAGTTGACCCTTCTACCCCTGTTTCTCGACAAATCACCTCTCCTTCAAAGAAACGCTCTTTTCTGTTACTCTGCATAGTAACACCAATTCACCTATCAGCTGAGGTTTTAAGTAACTATGGATACACCAGTAGCACCTGTGGCCCTCAACATTGCCCCTTTGAATGCCCCTCAGAGAGAATTGGAGTGGCAGGCGTTAGCAGATTTGGATTATCAAATCTCAGAGGAATTCCTAATAAAAAGCAAGTTCCACCTCCACCTGCTAAATGAATTAAAGGCCAAACACGAGGCTGGAACAAATGTATTGGGCATTTGGGATTCCTTCCTCCCAATCTTCAAGCTTCTTCAGGTCAATCAATTCCCTGACCTAATTCACCTATGTGCTGAATGTTATGATCCCACTCAGAGAGCTGTGCTTGACCCTTCAGGCTCAGTTGTTTTGTACATTACCCCTGAGGCCATCAAAGAGATGCTGCAATTCAAGACTGAGAAGAAATTGGTTCCCCTATCTTTGTTTGATCTGATAAATCAAGGAGCTAAGATGTTGACAGATGCTCAGATCACAAAGCTGAACCAACTATTTATTAAATCTGATACTGTGCAGTACCCTCCCATTTTTCATGGTTACCTCAACCCATTGGGTAGGGACCTTGCAGATATGATCAGTCCCATTCTGGGTTATAACTCAATTGAATATCTTGATGAAACTGTACTGGTAATGATGCTCATGTTTTCCCCTGGAAAAACTTCAATTTGCTATGACTATGCCACCTACATATCAGACAAAATGCATGAGCAGTTTATGAACCTATCAAGGGAAAAGGTGGTCAGATACTCCTCCTACATCTACCATTTAATTTTATACTATCAACATGAGAAGTTTTCTTTTGATGTGAAAAGAGTGGATGCACAAGGAAATCCAAGGTCAGTAGTGTATTGGACCTCAGTTTTTCACTGCAGAACCTATTCCCCATACACTTACTGTGAGATTATAGACCTTTTCATCCACCCAGCCATGTCTCTGTTCCTGAGCTCACCTCCTCCAAGACCAACAGATGAGATGCAGAAAATCCTTCAGTTTTCCAAGGTATACAACATTGGGGATTGGTAGTTTTACCAAAACTACATCGTTATCAGAATATATGGTTGTGAGTTACCCCCATACAGACTGCCCAAATATGTGCCCATGAGATTGTTTTCCCTTGAATACTTCAGGTAGTTTGGGAATGCTGATGTAAAGAACTTTTTAGGCAAAGGCAAGAAAGGACAACTGAAGGTGAAAAACCAACTGGGCCACTTTGTTTTAAACAAGAGGGAGGAAGGCTGGCAAGAGGCAGATAGAATGCTAGAAGGCCTTGGCCTAAGGACTAGTTTCCTGTGGAAACCTTATGACCCCAATCACTTCATAAACTTAAGAAGGGTCAAATATAGGCTATCCAGTTATGACCATGTAAGGTAGAACAATATGCAAATCAAACAAAATGGAAGAGAGGCACACTAGAGGAACCTGTTACACAAGAAGAACTAAATGAAAGAGCAAGAAGAAATCTCCTTAATATGGCTAACTTAGAACTTCCTGCACAGGTATTCGCTCTTACAAGCCCTCAAGTGGGAGCAGCGGCCTCATCCTCCATAGCACATCAGGAGGCATTCAAAACTACAGATCAAGCCTCCAGCAAAGGCAAGGAGAAAGAAATGGAACAAGAGCAGCCCCTTCAAGAAGAACAGGTACAGCAAGAACAGGTACAACAACATCAACAGGTACAACAGCAAGAAAAGGAGCAGCCAGTGCAAAAAGAGAAAACAGCAGAGGCCCCAATGGTCACTGAGCAGCAGCCAGCACAGATGGTGCCTCCTAGGCAAGAAACAAGAGCTGAAGCTTCAGTCCTCCAAACCCCACAAAGAGAGGACATAAGCAGGAAAAGGGACAGAGAGACTCCCCTCACTACATCAACAACTCAAGGGGAAAAGAGGCAAAAATTGAACCCCTTTTCAGAAGAAGAAATGCCAATATGGCAATCTTTGGGCATGGGCCCACCTAGCATGGAGGCCTCAGCAAGTTCCTTCCAGCAGGAACAAGAGAGGGCAGCAGGAGGAGAAGTTAGCTCCTCAAGCCAACAAAGAGGAGGTGAACAGAGCATTAAGTAGCAGTTCAAGGACATCAAGAAGAGGAATGAGCCCATAAGGTTGCAATTATATAATCATTTGTTGAAAATGGCTCCCACCAACTAGCAAAGACTCATGTCTGCTTATGATGTCCATGAGGGCAAAATGATCATGAGCCATTTCATGCCAGCCGTGCAGCAGGCACAGTCAGCTGCAGATTACATCAGGACCAACCTTGAGGTCCTTGCCAAGGACATCCACTCGATGGATCAGATTGAATTACACAAGAAAATGGGTGAGATGGTGTATGCCTCCTTGGCAGAAAAAAAATTGGTAAACTACAGGCTAGAAAATAGCCTAAATAATACAACTGCACAACTTGAGTTGGAAAGGGCATCCTCTCAAGCAAAGGACAATAGGATCAAAGCCTTGGAGGACATCATAATAGAGCTTGGGCATGATCCTAAGGATGTAAAAGTAGTGCAGGAGCTGTTGAAACTAAGGGATGCTGATATGGAAACACTAAGGAAAATGATCAAGATCCCAACAACTCTTCATCCCCAAACTGAAGAAGTTGCCCAGCTAAGACAGGACAAGGATGTAGCAGCTATGCTGGTAACACTCTATAAACAGCTCATCCAAACACAAGAAAAGTTGGAGGAATCAGAGGTTGCACTTCAGGCAGCATTACAACAGAAAGAGGCGGGCCAAACTTCACAGCCTCCTCCAGAAATAGTCAATCTGGAATAAGCTCCTCAAACCACTGCCCCTCCCATTCAGCAGACAGAGAAAGCAGCACCCTCCACCTCAGCACCAACAACAGAGTAGGCTGAAAGTCTTGATATGCAGAAGCTTAGAAATGAAATTCAAATCTTGGAGGCCCAAATGTCATAGCTGAATCAAGCCAAAGAAACTTTGGCTAAGCTCAATGAAAAATATGACAAATCCAAGAAAAGCATAGCTGAGAGAGAAAGAGAGGTAAAGACTCTCAAAAGAAGGATAAATGAGCTAGAAAAAGAGCTCACACTTGACAAAGTAACAGCTGAGCTCAAGAGAATCCTATGGGAAATATTGGCCAATCCATCACAGACCAGTGGGAATACATTGAGGCCATTCATGAGCAAATGGGGCTCATTGGAAAAGCACATAGGGAAATCCAAAGAGCAAGGGCATCTCTAGGCAGTATGCCTGAGGCTGCCACCAGAATGATAAATGTGCTTAATGACAGGACAAGCTCTCAGCTGGTCAAAATGGGAATTGCCAACAGGAGTGAGACCATTTCGATGGTCAAAAGGGTCCTGACACTAAGAAACCTGGTACAGACCTTAGAGAGAAGAAGCCAGGATATGCAGGCAGACATTAATAAATTCCAGGACAAGTTCATAGCATTGCAGAATAGAGGTCTTCCTAGCTTAATGGGCACCTTAGGAAGACTACTTCCCATGAAAATTATGCCAAGAGGATCAACACCTTTGCTACAAGTCAGATTGCAGAAAAGCCTAGCACATCAGCAGAATCAAGGCCAGCATCAGGACAGACCCTTTTCAACAGAGTAGAGAGTTTATTCTTTATCATGAATGAAATCAATCACTTGTTTGATGCGCCTCCCAGTTTTTATAAATATACAGAGGCAGATGAGACTATAGAGGCAATTCTAAGACATCAATTGCCCACACAGGAAGTCTGGAATAGTTTGATACAATTACTGCTAAACCAGAGCCAGTAATTATGTTTTTTCCATTTGAAATATATAAGTTGTCATGCATAGGAAAATTTTGATATGTCAGCATGTATGCAGAGAAAGGCTGAGCCAACTCAGCAAAACCATTCGGCCACCACAACAGCACTAATAGTTACAGGTGACAGGGCCGAAAAGCTACAGGAGGACAGAGCTGCATAGACACATCATTCAGCAGTTATAACGAAGCGTTCAACCAAATCAGTGACCTCCAAAGGTCAAAATCTTCTGACACAATTAAAAGAGCATTTATGTTGTGTTGAAAGCTGCAATAACTTCTTATCCACTATTTCTGTACGAGTTGGTGAAGATATTTTTTTTCTCAGATGACTCAATTCCTGAGATATTTTGTTTGAAACACTTCTATATATTCCCCCTCGCATGAGTTTGTAGGGGTTGGATGTTGGATGTTATTGATATCTTTTCTATAGTTCTTTTACTGTAAATTCTCAGAGAAGTGATACAAAGGCGGTGGAATTTCCAAAGCTCTGTGTTGTTTTGATACATTGTGGTGTTTAGCTGAAAGTTACAGGATTCCTGCGTATTTCATGGCACAATAAGTTTTCCTTACAACTCTTTGTTATGTGTTTTGTCATCATTCCTATCTCTTTCATGCTTCTGTGCTTTACAGTTAATGGCAAGGAAAAAGAATAGTTCCAGGATTTAATCACAGATTACCCTGAACTCAATCTAAGCTATTATAAGTGTTTTCTTCAATTATAGTTATAAAGGTGTAATTCTTAATTGCTACCCTTTCACGCTATATCTTTCACAGTGATTATTGTTTCAGGAATTCAAGTTTTTGCTCCTGAGGAATATATCTCTTTCTCCCACCCCAGCTTAGTGAAAAATTCTTAATTTCTTTTCACTGGTTGTATACATTTCACCATCATAATTTCAAGTTTTGTTTTATGAAATATTTAAATGGCCCTGTAATCCCAGCTGCTCAAACTCAAGATTTCAACAACCAGTAGGCCACAGACTCCATTGCCCAATGAACTAACATTATCTGCATATTTCACTTTAGGTACAGAAAGACATCCTTCCAACCAAACATAAACCAAAACCCTTACTTCATAACTAGCCTAAAACCTCCACAGAATAGAGACAAACCTTAAAGAGAGAGCCCTCTCTGATTACAGTTGGGCTAGAAGCTGTAATCCAAAGATTGGTTAGTGGTTACCCCGGCCATATTCCCTTGGGAGTCAAAGGGAACAACCTGGCTATTAACATAAATGGCGACTCCACTGGGGACTCCTTTAGGATTTTCTAATTTCTATATATCTCCTAAAGCTACACTTGAAACCTGAATATCAGTCAAGAAACCTTCAAAATTGTTTCTGTTCAAACACTAACAACTTTAGGGAAGAGCTGCTTCAGTAAACCTTCATACTAGCTTTGAGATATATATAGCCATTTCAAAATCTTGTCCAGTCCTTGCAGATATAAAATTTTCCTAAATAACTCAAAAGACTAGTTTAGAAACTAGCTCCCAAGAAGAATCTACGGTACACTAGGTCAAATCCTGACCCAAATCCACCCCCTGTCTTTGAAAATCCTAACACAATCCCTAAATTTGTTAAGAAGCAGTAAGGGCCAGATAATCTTGCTGACTTAAGTCCAGAGACAGTTCACCCCAAGCCCATTCCCACTCCAATCAAGGTTCTTTTTCGGTCCAACCCCAGTTCCCCTAGTTCACCATCCACATCCCAAAGCCCCCCCCCACATCTTCATCCACTGCTCATACTCCCTTGACCAACACTCTAGGTTCTGCTACACCTGTTACCCCTGTGGTACCCATTGTTCCTTTTGTCCCAGTTTCCCTTGTCAATTCCCCAAACTTTGTAAACATGGCTAACAGATATGCTCCTCTGCAATTACCTGCTAATCCTGCAGCTTTACCTCAGGATTACCAAGCCAAAATTTCATACTTTGACTCCACTGGCCCTTACTCTGCTATTCAACATACCAGGAGGATGCAAGATCATTTTGAGAACTATGAAATAGATGATGAGAGTGTGAGGATGAGAATTTTTGTCCAAAGCCTGACGGGTGATGTCCGAACTTGGTTTAGGTCACTTCCTATAAATACCATCACAACCCCTGATGAGCTTTACCAAGCCTTTACTAACAGATGGGAGAAAAAGAAAGATCTCCTGCACATACTTGGTGAATATGACATGATTAAGAGAGGTCCTCAAGAGACCGTTCTGGAGTATTGTGCTAGATTCAACAATGTATACAATGCAATACCCCAAAACTTAAGACCTCCTCCTGATTTGGCCTTATACAAATTCCCTGATGGATTTGATCCTGACATGGCATATTAGCTGAAGGAAAGAGCACCTGAGACTCTCCAAGATGCCCAAAAGGTTGCTGTCATAGTAGAAGCAAACTTGATTGCTAAAAGAAATAGGGCAAGATTGGAAAAAAGAACCATATACAAAGAATAACCCTCAGCCTTTGATCAAAAACTTGATGCAATACTTAATGGTATGAAGAGGTTGGGTGATAGAGTGGAATCGGTTGAGAGAAAAGCATCATGGGAAGCACCTCAAAACAACCCTAACAGAAATCCAAACTTTAGGAGAAATCAAAACCCAAACGTTGGCAAGGCTAATTCTGATCCAGAGATAAGACCTCCGTTCCAGGAGAACTATGCTGAAACATCCACTTCAGGTGAGCAAGTCAATGACACCCATATCAACCTAATGGGCCTTAATGATCAGCACCAAGTTTTCCTAAGTCAAGAAGATCATAAAGATGATGACATTGAACATTTCCAAACCAAGTCAGGAGAGTCTTTTGATTTCAAACAAGGCTATGACACAGCTGTTTATGAAGTTCATAAATAATACAAACTAAGAAGCAGAACTGTAAGCATAACACAACCTGAAAAAACAAAGGACAGACTGCAGCCTAAGAGTTCCATAGTCACAGAACCAATTAACACAACTGATTCACTTACAAAGGAGGTAACCGTTGAAGAAGTTACTGAACAACTTCCCTCAACACAGAAGCCACTGGTTGCATCATCTTTACAGCCTAATCCAAGTAAAATTCCTCAAGAGGTGAATGAAAAACACAAGCCCCAAGATCAAGAAAAGGATCAAAAGAAAACTTACTAAACAAAAAATAGGTGGTCACCCACAACACTAAGGTTCAAACTAAAAAACCTTTTGACTTGGAAGCTGAAATTGACAAACTGAAAGTAGCCATCCCTCTTGTAGAAATAGCCAAGCATGACATCTACAAACAACAGATTAAGAAGTCCCTCCAACTCACTCGAAACAAAGACAATATAAATGTGTTGGATGACACCCCAGAATTGGTGTTCGGTCCAGAGGTTGATGGAAAAACAGCAAGCACAGGGATCTTACCTTTTTATGTTAGTTTGCATATCCATGATAAGATACTACACAATGCAATGTTTGACTCAGGTGCCTCTCATAACCTGATGCCAAAATCAGTCATGGAAAGGCTGAATCTAGACATTACTAGACCATATAAGGACCTATTCTCATTTGATTCCAGCCAAGTTAAGTGTTTAGGCTTGATAAAAGACTTGTGTGTAGCCCTTGTCCAATATCCAAATAAAACAATCTTAATGGATGTTGTCGTTGCTGATATTCCACCACAAATATGGAATGTTGTTGTCAAGATCAATGGGGGCTAAAAACTTAAGGGTCCCTACAATAGACATATCATATGCCACAATCACAGTCTTTGGCCAACCCAAGAGACTATATAGAGAGTCACTCATGAAATACATGGTCAGCAGTGAAGAAAAGCCTCAAAACTTCCCCATATATGCTGTCCATTTTGATATAGATTCATATATTCTCTATAATGATAATTCATGTCTTACAAATGATGATGATACCAAGACATTCAAACGAGATCAGGACTTTAATGAACAAGCTGCAGCCCCAGAAATTAAGCTAATCGAATCAAGTGATGAGACGGTTCTAAAAGACAAACTAAATGAAGAACTAGAACTTCAACTCACAATCCCAGACCACAGAGAAATTATTAATTCTCCCCTAGAACAAGAGATCCTATGGTTCCTAGAATTTGATGGATCAGTCAACAAATTAGGGGCAGGAGTTGGAGTTTGGATACACAATAAACAAAACAGCCATGCAGAGGGCCGAGCCTATAGACTGAACTT
>APFE031150035.1:0-11291 GCA_000404065.3 Pinus taeda | reverse complement strand
TATATATATATATATATAGACAGATAAAATATGGTTGTGGACATGACAATCAATTTTATATAGCTTGGATTGATAGACTAGGTAATTTTTGTTACTGGATGGCTTATCATGTAGTTAGGTGGTCAACAAACATGATTTCTTGATGGGAAAGTTGAGACCACCTAACCAAGATTTATGTGGTTGTAACTTGCTTTCTTATTTATAATGAAAAAGAAGGATATACCAAGCTTAACAAAAAAAAAAATTAACATAAAAAGAAAGCATCACTAAAATAATTTTGAAAATCACCGATGGGGGTGACAAGCATCAAGGAAATATGAACATGTGGTTTATGATGTCAATCACACAACATCTGGAATCCAACTCCCACTTACTTCTGCAAATGAGATGGTCTACACTTGTCAGAAATAGGTTGTCCTTAGAAGGTGTCAGTATGAGAGGTCTATCATCCACGGCCTTCGAGCAATGGTTTGGATCGGTTCCACTCCTAGTGAATCTCAGCTTCATCAGACAACTATCAATCCTCTCATACTATGCTTGGGGTGTTTTTCTTCAATCCATAGAGGGCTTTTTTCCACCTGTATACATGAGATGCCTGATCATGAATCTCAAGCTCCTCGAGTTGTTCGAAACCTGTGGACCTACTACATCAGGGGAATGGTCCCCTTGTAAGATTTTCCTTCGGTACATCTCAGATATGTACCTTCATGCTCTTCTTGAATTCAGGCATCTCTGTCATCATCTGACTCACTTCGGGCAGGGCCCCATAAGTAGACCTCTGGTGTTATTGATGATATATGTCACTTTACGTGATCCCCAATGGACCATCCTACAAATTCATACAAATTTCCAACCCTGAACCCATGAGAAAAACCATCTTTGAAAATTCTATTTTCAAACATGTACCTTTCCATCAATGAATGCCACCCTAACACCTTTGACTTCCATTGCCAAAAACGACACCAGGTTCTTCTTGTAATTAGGTACATAAAAGAGATTCTTTAAATGAATCAAGTTACCCTCATTCAATTGAGGGGTAACATTTCCCACAGCCATTCTGAGATAGGTGGCATCAGCTCCAAGTATAATCCCACAATTGTTTCCATCTCTTACCAAATTCAAGAGAGCACCCTTCATCCGATGAAGTGCCTTGAATCACTATAATCAATAAGCTAGATTCCCACAGAATCTAAAGGAGAGGGCCAATACAAGATAGCAAAATTTAATTCTTCATACCTAGGGTTCCTTACTTTCTCTGAAGAGTCGGTCATTTCCTTGATGACCTACATTACCTATCATTCCTTTGATTATTGAATATGTCCGTAGAATGATTGTTATCGTCATCAAGTGATGTGTTCCTGCCATTCAGAAACTCCTTTGCGTAATGGCTGAGCTTATTGCAAATAAGGCATCTGACTTTCTTTCCACCCTTAGAACCATACTTCCTATTGAAGTGATCTTTAGGTCATCAGAAACTTTCGCTGTGCCATTCTGATAAGATTCTCTACTTCGACTTCACCCTTGGTGAATTTGATGATGGATGAGGAATCCATTGATCCTTTTGTACTTTCCCAAATATCTGGGTGATTGCTCTTTCATTCTTGTTTGGGCTTTGTCTTGACCTCACCTCTGATACCATGCTAAATTTAGGTATGTTCTATGCTTAGAGAAATTTATTTCAATTTGCATAGTTAGCTTAATATCTTTTCTAGATTAGCAATCACATCAACATTGAAGTAAACAACAAATAGAACATAAACATAAATCGTAGAAGACAAACCAAGACAAGAGGACACAAGATGTGGTGCTAAGAGGGACAAACCCCAATGTGGGGAAACCCTTGATCAATTCTTCTTATATGTTTTCTTTAATAGTTCAGCAGAGAGAGAGAGATAGTACATATACATCAGAAGTCAACATATTGACTTATCTAAATAAGAGCAAAGATATTCTCTAAGAAGATAGCATAAGCAGTACCTAATCTGAGCTAAGTAGAAGGCATACTGCTTCCACAGATCCAAGGTGACTCCATCACCATGCTGCTCCTCACTGTGTCGCACCTCACTGTGTTGCACTCAATCATCATTCTGGACCTCATTACCATGCTACACACATCATATTGTTGCACCTTATCATCATGCTGCACTTGTCACTATGCTGCACTCAATCAATGAGATTCTCTCATCACAGTGTTGCTCCCATCACTGAGCTACACCCAATGTTGCACCCATCATGCTGCAGCCATCATGTCATTCAACTCACCAGTATTAGCTACTTTCTATGGCTTACAGCCTAGCAGAGCAACTAGACTCCTTTAATAGGTCCAAGGTGCAGTCTCCTAACAGTCCTTAAAATTTGCCCAGACTTGACTGCAATTGATCTCCAAGGAAATATAATTTTCTTTACAATTCAGAGTAGCCTTCAAGCCACACCAATATATTGAATCTGAATATAATATAGGAACAAACACCATTATCAACTTCTCCACAGTGCTCAACTTCTTCATTTCGAAGAAAAAAGCCACTGAGTTTTCCAATATTGGTCACAAAACTTGACCAACTGTGCATAATCCTTCCACAACGTCTTCGATAAGTTTTTTTGCTTTGAATTCCATGTGAAGGTTGCAGATTTTGAATAACACCTCAAGGCACTTGTCTTCACACCGTGATACATCCATTTGTTTCCTCAACATCAAAGAGAGCCTTCCTCCATTTTTTAAGGTCATGTGAGTCATATTGTGGAATCTTGCACAGGGCTTGACTGTAGACTCCCTTTCCATCCTCCACCCATCATAGTTCTACAAGTTGTGCATTTTCTTCCTGGTGTGATGACCAGTGAAAATATAACCTCAGACGTCCCTCAGTCTGCGAGTGGAACTGTTATGCCACTAGTTGTAGGTTACACAACAATTCTTGGTCACGAAATTTACTAGTAGCAACAAACCACTGCTCCCATTCCTATTGTTGTTGTAATCCCCATACATTCCATAGCTTTAGATCTCCATCCGATCTCCCAGAGCCTAGTGCAAAACTCTAATAGCTTGCACAAAACCATAATAACTTGCAGAGGCATAGATCGTAGCAGTGGCAGATAAATACCCCATTCCAGACATTTTTAGCTAGCAAAACACTTTGGGAGAACACGTACGTTAAAGAGGGTATGCAGCATCAAATTTGTTCAACAATATCCTAAAATAAAAACTCCACAAAATTCGATACCAAAATCTCCATATATGTCGATGCTCTCATGGACCTCCTAGTTGCGAGAAATACTTGTTAGTGTCTCCATCGCCAGGATTTTCAATTGGAAAACCGACCCTTTGGCAAATTTGCATTTTATTTATTTAACAAATGTAGAGGTTGTGCGATGACCCCAAGTTCTACTTTCTTGATTTCCCACACACCTCAGCCTCGAGGATGAATAAAAATGTCAGTATTCGCTAACTACAATCATCCAATCGTCCATCCTTGAAGTTACAGATAAAGTGGGTGGAAAGGAATTCCTTATTAGCTGACTACAATTGTAACACATAGGGACATCGCAAAAGTATTTACAAAGACATATAGATCTGACAAATCCTTCAACAACATTTTATTCTACTAACATAAAAAAATAATTGAAGAGATTACACTCTCCTACCCTATTCTATTAATTTTACATTCGATTTATTTAGAGAGAATCTAATATTATGACTGTCACATCTTCCTGGCCCCCCTTTGAGGGAGTGAGGCCATTAGAAAAATAGAAGAGAGTAGAAAAAGATTGACCACACAACACAAATCACACCATTATATTTTATTCATCTCAAGAGTTACATATTTATAGTATCTAAATCACTAACAACTACAAGTCTAGATAGTTATTACAACTCACACAAATGAAACTGACTACTTTCACAATGACAACTCACACATTACATGGAAGCACTACTTCCAACATGCTCATCATACCATGTTAGTTTGGTTAACTCTACACCTAGTTGGTTATCACTAGTTCTCACGAGAACCTTTGTAGGGAGACTTTTAAAAACTTGAGTTTAGTTTGTTTAATCTATAGAATTTTTTTGAGTGTGTTGAATCCATTTATACATTCAAAAAAGTATTTTAAACAACACAAGGCTGTTTTGTAGTTAAGTTAGACTCAGGTATATCTTGTGCAATGATCATTTGTTTATGAAATTTCTATGACCAGTTCTGGGACATAATTCACTTGTTCTATTATGGACGAGAGGAATAATGGACCAAATACTAGTATTCTTTAAGTGTAACTTTTTGGAAAGTTTTTTAGTTTATTTTTGGATGTAATTTGTATTTGTAGGGATTCATTGAAATAACAAGTTTGAGAGGTGAAATTTTCACAATCAAAGTGCCTCAGAGGGTGTTGAATTAAACAAGTAAAAAAAATAGTTTAAACAACATAAATCAAGATCTGGCTATAAATCTTTTCACTCGTTCGAGAATTCCATAGAAAAATCGAAAAATTCGCACTTAAAAGCTATTCCATATAAATATGTTATTATGTTTATACTTTGCTCATTATTTTTCCATCTTAACATTTTTTTTGTAACATAAACTTTTTTTTGTAAGCTTGGTAGGTCCTCTTCATTCATTCATTTTCAAAAGTAAGTTACATCCATGAAAGACATTCAGTGGCCTCAACCTTCCCATTGCGAAACTAGGTTTGTTTGCCACCGAAATTCATTATAAGCCATCCGGAATATTAATAAATTCACTCTGTCAAACAAGGCCTTATAGGTCTAAATTTCTAAGAACCAGTGTTCATCTACATAGCTGTAATATATGATACTATCTCATATATACATAAAAAAATTCAACAACAAAAAAATCAATAACAAAAATAAAAACTAATCATCACAAGAGGACTCCATAGGGGCAGGGTCCTTATCACTTGATCCGAGTAATTCAAACTTGGGGAGGCATGGGATGTGCCTTTTTATATAGCCAAGGCAAACATTCTGGTACTTGATTTGGAATTGAATAAGCTGCAACTCCTTCTGGATTTCCTGAAGTCCTTGATCACTTTTTCCAAAGTCAAACAATGATGACATGATGGATTTATCCACAAGACTCTTCATAAGCCAATAGAGGTGCATTGTTTGTTTGTATTGTGTGGTGCACCCATGAGTATGACCAAGATCTGGAGCAAGAGCATGCCAATCCTCCACCTGCACTTTATCTTTTGATCATTGATTGAGATCAACTTCCCATGACAATATCAATTGTTTCAGCTGAGCTAGAGTTCCAATATTATAATCATGAACCTCTTCTTGTATAATTTGAGCATCTGACCTACCCCCACTTCGTTTTGGTGGTCGAACTTGTGGGGAACCCGTGTTACAATTTTTACCAATCTTCCAGCCTCTGTCCCATTACTAGTCGAGCTAGTACCAGGGGAAGGGCGGGCCACTTGTTTACCTTCAAATTACACAGAATGTAGACAGGCCAACAGATAGGGTAGGTTGAGAACCAAAACCAGTATTTGAACATGTGCCCATAGTGTAAACACGGTTTATAAGGACTGATGTAGAAACATTAAAGAGGAGCAGGAAACAAATTGTGTTAGGGAAAATCCTAACAGAAAGGTAGAAAATTTACCAGGGTGGCCTCCACCACCATTATGTACCATTGTCCAGCACCCCAAGCTCAAGAATGTTGAAATACAAAGATATAAGAAGTGGTTGTTGAAACTTCCGATAGTATATATCATAGACGATCTCCCCGAGCCAAAAACCTTTATGGGCCACCTCATATACATAGTAAATCAAATATAGAATGTGTACTTTCATTGTTATGCTCACGATGAACAAAACATGGGAATATCCTTTACTGTTGTCTATACAGTCCTTCACTATGCAATAACTAACCCAGAATGGAAAACGCATGCCCATTCTAGACAATAAAATGCCAAAGAAAAATAATGCCCATTTCCATTACATCCAACATTCCAATTAAAGAGCTTGTTATTTTTAGTCCAGTGGAGAGTATTTCAAGCATGCCACAATCCTAAAGGAAAGGGAAAAGAGAAGAAAACATACCCATCTTTGAACGATAACGACTAGGAGGTATTGGACCTAATATGAACACAGCTTCACCAAACCAGTCCAACCAGCATAAATGAGAGAGCCAAACGTCTACCACTTTTTCTTAGAACCCATCACCAGGGTAAAAATGCAAGCAGGAGGAGAGCCACCTATTCCACTTGTAATTTATGAGTTCTCCAGTTCCTCGTTTTAACATTTAAATTCCACCATTTTCTACCATCCCACTAGCCTATTCGCACACGTGATGCCTGGGAGGTGGCCACCCTTCAACCTTGCAAGGGTCATATCAATCATTTCTCAAATCCCAAGAAGGATTTTGCACTATATCACAATCTGGTTATGGACCTTGATGGCCATCCTCCTCCAGGTCTTGGTTTTGGCAGACATCCTTAGACAGGATTTTAAGAATGGGATCCATTTCCTTTCTATACTAATTGTTCATCCATTGGTCGTCGAGGGCCAAACCCATGTGCAGACATCCCCAATTGGCCAAAAAGTTGGTCAATTTGTGAGAAGTTACTAGAACATGCGATGGGATAATGTAGTCAAAGTAGGGGGTGATTTTGCTAATATCTTGGATCAAGCATTTCATCCCCAAACTCTCGCTGAGCTTCTCCCATTTTGTATCATGACTCAATTTCTTAATAATCACTAAGATAGAATCTCCTTCAACTTTTAGAACCCTTCCCTTCATGCAATGAGAAGGCCATGTTTTACAACATTGAACTTAGCCTCATTATTAATGGCAAAGCCACAATCAGCTGCATAAAAGTGAAGAACCCAATGTTGAAAATCTCTAAATAGGCCTCCGTAGGTAACATCTCCCAGATTCCCTTTAGACGCCCCATTGAAATTCAACTTAAGAAAACTGACAGGGGGAGGAGAGAACTGGTAAGGAGAGGTTCTAGGGGAAACCATGGTTTCCAAGATGTCGGAGCGACCATTGCCAGGGAGACATTAAGAGCAGATAAGATCTTGGCCTCTTAATTTTTATTTTTTTAAGGTTAGTAGGACTACATCTTCAACATGTCCAATATATCACCTTGATCGGGGTGGGGAATTGAACTAGTGACTTCACATCAAGGATTTTCTTAACACAATACCCTATCACCATCTATCTAAGACCCCATGGACTAACATAAACTTGTAATTAAAGCAAATCACTAAACATAAATTTAACATTAAATTAACCTTATTATTAAAAATGATTAAAAAAAACTTAAATAATTATCCTGATAGGGGTGTGAGTTTGCGGATAGAGCCATTAAGGTTGTCATCATGAAAATGACACCAAGTAATGATGCCACCACCTCTCACATTCTTGAAGCGTAGGGTGTAGTGATCTTCGACATGTTTAAGGAAAGAGGGATGAGGGAAGGTGGCAATTGCATGCAACCAAGTTTACTGACCGCGAAGAAGGATAACAGCTCAGAGGTTGTAAGAGAAGAGGTGATGATGATGAAAGTGGAGTAGAGGCTTTGAGAAGGCAAGGTCATCCAACAACTCCAACCGCTGGTTACCAGGCATGTTAACTAGTTCTGCCTATACTCCATTATGCTTCCCTATGTCTGGTTTGTTAATAGGGGTTTGTATGTGGGCACGGAGTTTGTGGGTGAGAGAAATTTGATTGGGGTGATTACCTTGGTGGTGGAAGTCTGCAGGAATAATCCCAGTTCCATGGGTTTTGCATGGGTACTACTCTATTACGGCATTCTACTCTCTCGGATGGGTCTTATTGGGTTGGATCAGGAGGGAGTATGCCCGAGCAAACTCCCGTTTCTTACTTGCTTGGAAAACCTATGGGTCACAGGTAGGGAGCTTTTAAGTGTTTTTTTGTTAATACAATTCTTGTTCTCAAAATGCTCTAAGAATGTTGGAGAAAATTGGAAGACCTAGGCCTTGAGGGCAGGCGTCAAGCCCCTAAGGGGAGCTAGTAGGGGGGAGGTTGTCGTAGGATGAGGGCTTATGAAATTTGGTAATTTGTAAGAATGGAACACTGGCTAAAGGGAAGGGGGGTGGCTAGCAACATTTGGGATGGATGCCTCATGAAGGTCACAGTTCCAATGTCGGGCTTCCAGGACGACCAGAGTAAATTCAAGCTAAAGCTAAGTCAGGGGGAATGGGGACAAGGTGATTCAGCGAGGTGCAAAGGAGATGAGAGGCGTGGTTCTTGTTGGCTTGGATTCTGGGCTACAGGCTGTGTAGGTGGCCATGCACATCGCTTCGAAGACCGTGGTCAAAGATTTTGTAAGGTAGGGGTCATGCAGGGGCGTCCTAGGAGTCATGGGTGGGGTCTCCTCATGCTTGGGGGTTATGCAAATGAATCATGGGTGGAAGATTTGATGCATTGGCAAAACCTTTGGGAGGCAAAAATAATTTTTTGGAAATTATGGTTTCTTATTGATGCAGCCTAAGTCGCACATACCCACAGTATGAAAATAAAATTTCATGTCACACTATGTCCCAGGAGTTCCAAAATTCCATACTTATGGAAACCTTCCATAACTCAAGGTTTAACTCTCTTTAATTAAATTCTTAAGCGAAAGCCATTTAATCATATATTAATCATATTACACTCGTCGATTTCCTTACCATCTGATCGACAACAAACCTAACCAATAACTGTCAACCATGTGTTGCATAGCTGACATATTCATTTCAATGTTTGACTTTATGTGCTCCAAATATCCATTGTCGATCTATCTCACTTGATCCAATGGCTATCACGTCACCCGTTCACAAACCAGCTTAGACGATCTCCACCATTGATCAATCTCACTCGATCCAATGGCTATTGTGCAATCTCGGATGAAATCGTGCATGACCGATATCAGGTCGAGAACGCACGAAAAAAGTAGTTTTCTCATGCTTCGTGTCAGTCACTAAGGGTGATCGCGTGAAATTTTAGAATACCACTTATAACTTTTAGGGCATGTGGGATACTGCTTACCACCTACGGAGACCGCTCCATCATTCTGCATGTTTTCCACCCTTCTATCAACACATGTCTTGATGTGATCCATCCATCTATTAGCTTAATCTCCTGCAATATAATCTTCATCGCTCATCTTCCATTAATCATGTTCGTTGATCTGACTAATCAATGGTTCTTGTGCACTTTTGCTTCATTACTTCTTCCTTTCACTGATTTCGATCTTTGATTGCTCTTCTGCTTGACTCCTTCCTAAAATTTGTTTTGCATATTATTTAAACGCTACCACTCCTGATCTTTGATTTGGTTATTCAATCAGACTCCAACATTGTCTGATCATCGCAATACTCCTTTGATCATTGTCCTCTCTCTTGGATTCCTTTAGAATTCCCTGCACACTTATGTTATGGAGAATTACTCTAATCCACACATAGTTTATAATTCAATTACTTAATACACACCACACAAACTTAAAAATTGCACTTCTGTATTAATAAATAAATATTTACACAAGGAATTCATTCTCAGCCTAATCTTCTATACTAGTGGCCTTTCCTTTCTTGCCCGTAGGCTTACATTCAAACCCTATCTAATATTTGAACTTTAATTCTCACTCTAACTAATTGACTCTCTCTATCCCTTCTAGGCTTACATTTATACAAAAGGTTTTGTTAACCAATTATGGTTCAGATCCTTATTCTTTTGAACTAAATCCTGAATATCCTCTAAGTCCACTTTTGACTCCACTAATCCCTAAGAATCCTCTCTAGCTTCAAAAACCATGAAACCAATTTAAATATAAGATTTACAATTGATTTCCAAATCTCTCAATCCTCACTAATCACTCATCATTCTCCTACATTCAATAGCATTTACAAATATCCTCACAATATCTAATTAATTCCTATTCCAATCACTCAAAACATTAATAATTACATTAATTTAATACATAGGAATCCAACTTCCTTGAAAACACAAGACCCCCTAAGTTAACTAGAATATAATGAAATTTCTAAGCTAGATGCTCCTGCATCACTTGTTCCCATAATAGGGTTGTCGAAAGGTAACTACCCTTGGATGAGAAGAGCATAGAGGCTAGTTTCTGGCCAATGACATAATTTGGCTGGAAGGTACAGGGACAAAGAGGTAATGGGTTGAGCAACAAAGGGAAAGGGATGAGGAAAGAGACTGTGGGGGAGCGATGCCAAGGTTGATCTAAGCAATGTAAGTAAGTGAAGAGGAAGAAAAATTATGGCCAACCTAAGACAAGAAGCGGCAGCTGCTTACGCATATGGCACCAAGGAGGAAATCAAATGGCTCATAGCAGAAGGGAGGAGAATGTAAATCGCCAAGCAAGAGTGGGGATAGTGTATATGGAGTATTGGAAACTCCTGGTTCCAAATTCAGGACACGCTAGAGGATGAGAGACGCAATACAAGTAGACCCTATATCTGTATTGGCTTATGAAATGCCTCTTGGGAAAGGCCATGGAACAAATTTGGATGACTGCTCTCAAGGATTTTCCAAATTACAAATAGGGTTTTCAAAAGATACAATTCCAATTGTAGAAATAGGATGGCCACCTAGGCCGTATTGAGAAACATTTGCCATGCCTGTTCTTGTTGTTAGGCTCCAATGCGAAAGATCCAACCCCGGTTACATCGGAATCCACTGAGAAAGAGCACTAGCACGTTGGATCTTAGTTATTTTTTGATTAGTTCTCATGCAGATAGATTTTAATTTATATTTTGCAGTCATCTATATATATATATATATATATTTAATATTATATATTTCTTATTATATATATATATTATCATGCAGTTAGGTGGTCAACAAACTTGATTTCCCGATGGGAAAGTTGAGACCACCTAACCAAGTTTTATGTGGTTGTAACTTGCTTGCTTTTTTTATAATGAAAAATAAGGATATACCAAGCTCAACAAAAAAAAAAAAAATTAAACATAAAAAGAAAGCATCACTAAAAATAATTTTGAAAATCACCGATGGGGGTGACAAGCATTGAGGAAATACAAACATGTGGTTTATGATGACAAGCACATGAAATTTGGTGTGGAGGTTGGTCACCTCATCCTCTCACTGCGTTAACAGTACGGGGGGAGTTGAGATGCCACATGTGAAATTTCCATCATTTACGTTGGGATTTGGAGCGGGTGAGGGTCGTTGGTATATGGAGTTTGTTGATCTCCTAGCTTGGTATGATGTTGCAGTATTTGGTGGTCGGTTGTTAGTAGGCTGTGTTATGGTGGTATTATTGGTCTCTCTAGCGGTGCCCTA
>APFE031150034.1:4130-16046 GCA_000404065.3 Pinus taeda | reverse complement strand
TTAATTTTAAAATAAAGTCAATAAATATAAAATACAATTTACATAGTAAAATTAAAAAACTAAGGCTTTTGTTATTAAAATTAATTTGTAATTCATCTTATTGGAGATGGTTTTTTCGTTCAATGAATCGTGGCTTGGTAAAAGGCATAATGAAGTTTTCTGATGAAAAGATAATTAAAGTGAAGGAAATTAATTTCAAGAAAGAAGAAAGGAATTTTAAAAGAAACTTCTTTAGGGACGGTTATTGGTTTTTTTCTTTCTTTAGAGAGGAGGTAAGAAAAACTTTTATCTCGAGGGAGAAAAATATCTAAAGATAGTAGGGAGAGCTAGAGGGTCGAGAGAGAAAAAAAATGAACTAAAACTGCACGGGGCGTTGTGAAGGTGGGTAGGACACTACCAAACTAAGGTGTTCTTGAGTTTGACATAGAACCAGTGGAACCCTTGGACAGACCCTTGAGGGTTGAGTTATGAACTGGACAGGTGTTGTCTTGATGTTGAGAACTACCTAAATTAAGGTTGAATTCTTAGCATGTTTGGAAGGGAAGAGGCTCAAGGGGAAGACTGGACGTCATTGTCAATCTCACGGTTGGGTGGCGATATTTTCCTGATAGAATTCTTCTAACAGATCAGATAAAAACAGATAAATGCTTCATAACACTTTATTTTCTTGTTATTGAATGATAAACCTTGTGCCACATTGAAAACTTAGAGTTATTTTATGAAATTGAATTGTGTTACCAATGACTAAAGAGTTTTTCCAAAATTCTAGAATGGAAGTGTTTTGTAAATTTATGAGAGTCCATCTGTAAAACAAATCCGCATCTTGATTTGAAATTAATCACTATTGGTTATGGGTGTAAGGTCGAAGTAGGTCAAACATACCAAGTTTGGATTTAGGATTGATCGAAATATAGATGTGTAGAAAGAAAACATTGGGTAAGCAGGTGATGAACTGGCAACAAATAACAAGGAACAGAAAAGTAAAATTAGATAACCAGGTAAAATAACAATCTAGTTTTGGACTAAGACTAGAAAATTTTGTAGTTAAAATCAAATCCTAATTTAATTTTTAGGCCGATAGGCCTTCCTTTGAAAGGGACCTTTGTCGTCCCTTTCATTCTCCAGCTGACACGTGGCGTTGGGTCCCTTTCGTCCTCATGCTGACACCTGGCGTCGGGTGGGCATAACCCCTAGCGGTCTTCTGCGGTTCTGTTTGGTTCCTGTCCAAGACCAGTTGCGGTTCTGTTTGGTACCTGTCCAAGACCAGTTGCAGTTTTGTTGACGAACGGGAAGGGGAGAGCAGGAAGTTGCGTTGGGGTTTAATCCCGGGCAACATCTAGTGCTGACAGGCGGCCTTCAGGCTGCCCGAAGTTGGCGCGCTAACAGGATTCTGGTTAGATCATGTACCCACCGAAACAGAGACACAATCGAGCATAAATCGGAGAAAAAACGGGATCCATTATTGCTCATTACTCCCAAAACCCACATCTGTTCTGGCACGATCAACTGTTCTGCGGTTTTCCTGCTTTCATGACTTTACCGGCAGCCTTCATGGATCAACCTACCGACATCAATTTCGCAAACTACCCATAGCTTGGATCAATCTCACAAAGTGTAGCAGTGTTCAAACTGACAAAGGAGCCTGGTTCGACAATCTCACGAACGAAGAATGAAGCTGGAAATCGTGAGCCCGCGTTGTTGTTAGGTCGATACTTCTGCACAATATCATTTCTTCCAGGTGCGCTAGATACTTGAATTTTTGATGGGTATCTTAATATACACGAATAGATGCAAAATACATTGAAATCTTCGTTATAGTATGCGCATTGAGTAATCCAGTAGAAGGTTGTATTCGCGTCTTACGAAACTAATGAAACTTATCAAGGCGATTCCCTGCAATTTGTTAAATCAAGATACTTTATAGACGTCAACGAGTTTTGGTTATAGGTTATTTCATATGCCACCGAGGTTCCAGCCTTCAAAAACACGTTCTGCCTCTGAAGGTTTGTCTGGTCCGTACGAGCAGATTGTTTTATACGGTTGGGGAAGCTGCAGGTCATTTGGCGAATTTGATTGTTTAGATATCTTATGTTGATCCAAATCCCAAAGACACATTTTGTCCCTCTTTGTCTGTCTGGTCCGTGAGTGGAGTGTTTAATAGGGTTAAGGCCAATTGCAAGTCTTTGGTAAATCCATAGAAGAAATCCCTTCACCTATGACATGAATATAGTGGAATAGATACCTTCACATGTAGCATCTCAGCTGAAGTGGATCTTTTGAGTATTGTAAGTTGGTTACATTTCATTGTATTGCTTCGAAAATAGTGAAAATATCTGGTAGTTTAGGGCACGTTTATTAAAAAATTCAGGGAACATAATTTCGTCAAACTTAGTAAAACTCCACCACCTTATTGACCAAAACTAAGTCTGACCGATTTTAAGCAGGAGTTTTGACACCGCTTGCCAATTCGGAGAGCCGAGTCAACTTGTGACTTTTGAGTATTCATAACGTTATAAAGAGCTCTGTTTCTATCAGTCAAAACTAATTCCGAACTACTTTTGTGCTTTCTCCTGTTTCTTAAAGTGCCTTCCGATTTACTATCAATTGTTTACAGTTCATTATAAAAAGTTTGTTAAGTTAGCTAGGATGTGGTCTAGCGGTAGGAGAAATGGAGCATTCACTTTGGACAGACCCAGGTTCGATACCTGGTCTCTTCTCTCTTGCACTGTAGTCTGCCCGAGTCCCAAGAGTAGCATGATTCAAACTGGAACCAATCAAGGATATTATCGACTGAATATTTCAGTAGAAAACAAGTGCGTTAAGATAGACTGCTTTAGCCATTAACTAAATATGTTGCAAAATAGAGGGAGCATAGGATTTAGGCATATTCATGGAAGGAACTTGGAAAATATCCGGTGGATTTGTATCTAGATTGTTTTTATGCAACTTAGACAGTAATACACTGTGGTTCAATCTCACGAGATGCCCTTTGATGGGCATATACTTTTTAGAGAATGGTCTCTATAGTTTTTCCCTTTCACATGAAAAAGAAGCATAAGAGATTTCTTGCCATGAGAAGGCAATGGGTATAATTAGGTTTTGATTTTGTAGCTTATTTGATTAGAACTAGCAGTATCTGAAAGTGAAGTGTTGCTTTGAACATTCTAAATGAAAATTTATTCGAAGGGACCCTCCAATTTAACCCTTGTTCTTTAGAATATTAAGGTGCTTTCCCCATATATTTGTTCTTCAAAATGACAGAACAACCTGTTGACAAAATACGATGCTTCCATTCACTTGATTGATGGGATAGAAATAAAAGTAGTTATGGAAGGTTCAAGATGCCGAGATGCATAATTGAACACATCATTGAGACTTGTAATTCATGACCTGAGCAACTTCCCATTTGAAACATCGTCCTAATATAATTTATTTGTAATTACAACTGTCCATTCTTCAAATTTTGGAAAGAACATGCAAAGGGTTGGTTTTAGGACATGGATTGGTCAGGGAAAATCATTCATCAATTCTTTAATTGAATATCCGAAATGTTTGCATTGTTCAAGCAACAAAGTTTTAATATCTATATTGAATACTGATGTATCATGAGTACAGTTTTTGGGTAGGCTAAGAACCACCAGGAGGGTTCGTGTAAAGGATTTTGATTTTTGTGTTGTTTGGAGCCATGTAGACAACATGCGTATGGACTTTTCTATTTTGGCTTTGTTTCTCACCTCCCATAAGAGGTCTATAATTCTATGTTTTTCACCTCCAGTAAGAGGTCTACAATTCCAAAATTTATGGATCAAGGGTTTTGGAAAATCTTTTGCTTCATATATTATTTTTGTAATAAAAAAATACCGTTGTAATTCAAGCAAAAATAAAATAGCTAAAAGGTGTGACCTAAGTCGATTGAAGAAAAAGTAGGTG
Source organism: Pinus taeda (assembly GCA_000404065.3). NCBI lineage: Eukaryota > Viridiplantae > Streptophyta > Pinopsida > Pinales > Pinaceae > Pinus > Pinus taeda. Next base: position 12,116 of record APFE031150034.1, on the reverse strand, counting down.
CAGTCAATAATGTAGGAGTTCTTTGGCTTGTGAGTTTTCTTGGTTCCTTAGAAGTTTATAGTTTTAGAACTCATTGATCATTGATCCTGCAACATGGTGCCACGTTATCTTGAATTTCTAAGAGGCATCCTTTCCCCAATTATAGAAGAGCTTATTGACTGATATGTTGTTGTCGTTCTAAATTATTTTCCCATCATCATTCAATCTGACTTAATGCAACAACTCTTACCAATTGAGAGCTCAAGGCATCATTTTTTACCAATTGAGAGCTCCAATGTGCTAACACAGGAGTCATCACAAGGTGTTGGGCAGGAAGATTCCAAAAAAGGCTTTCACAGAAAAAGCTATAACACTTGACAGGTGAGGATTTGAGGTTGAGCAGAACATAAAATAAATTACAGGAGAGAAAAATTATATAGCAGAATGAGGGCCAAATTATTCTCGTTGCATGCATCTTTAGGCAATCATTTGTAGGAGCCATGCAGCTGCACAATCCCCAAGGTAGTTGGGTGCATATGTGAGGTTGTACATGCCATACAAGGGTGCACAAGTATAGATTTTGGATCACATCTGATGCACACAGATTGAGGTTGTTCAAGGGTTGTTTATTGAAGTGGAATAATTTCCAAGGAGGCCATACAACTGAGAGAGAAATCTGGGCTAAATTATATGGCACAATTTCTAAGATTTCTGAACTAATACAAGTTCATTAATTACTGTAATAAATTTTCAGAATTCCTGTGTGTGCAATGTGGGTAGATATAATAAAATCACTTGTTTGCAATAATAAACCAATTTCTCGCTAGGTTAACATAATGACACATTCATGACAAATGCTTAGGTATGGCCCCTGTAGCCTTCCAAGGTAATTTTCTGTAATGAAAATTAGCAAACTGGTTGATTTGTGCCATGGATAGCAACCCATATTGCCTTACATTTGCATGCACTTTCCCTGTTTGATCAATGCTCCCTTGACTCCATTTCCCAAGGTGTGATTAGGCACTTGGTCTTGAGGATTTTACCTTGCTTCATATATTATTTTTGTAATAAAAAAATACCGTTGTAATTCAAGCAAAAATAAAATAGCTAAAAGGTGTGACCTAAGTGGATTGAAGAAAAAGTAGGTGCAGTCAACAATGTAGGAGTTCTTTGGCTTGTGAGTTTTCTTGGTTCCTTAGAAGTTTATAGTTTTAGAACTCATTGATCATAGTCTTCACTCCTACATAAATTTTATGAGATTCCTCATATTCTGCAACATGGTGCCACGTTATTTTGAATTTCTAAGAGGCATCCTTTCCCCAATTATAGAAGAGCTTATTGACTGATATGTTGTTGTTGTTCTAAATTATTTTCCCACCATCATTCAATCTGACTTAATGCAACAACTCTTACCAATTGAGAGCTCAAGGCATCATCTTTTACCAATTGAGAGCTCCAATGTGCTAACACAGGAGTCATCACAAAGTGTTGGGGAGGAAGATTCCAAAAAAGCCTTTCACAGAAAAAGCTATAACACTTGACAGGTGAGGATTTGAGGCTGAGCGGAACATAAAATAAATTACAGGAGAGAGAAATTATATAGCAGAATGAGGATTTTACCTTCATATTCCTTTCCCTCACCCATTGATCCAGTGTACTATCGTCACCCATTTCGTTAAGGATTACTATTCAAAATTCACCTTTTGTGTTCATTCGATAGCCTTAGCAATCTGATTGTTTGGGAAGAACCCCCCTCCTCGAGTTGGAGAGGAGCCCACTAGAAGTGTGAGCAAGAGTTATTGAGTGTGTATGTAAAGGAAAACTCTCATACTTACTTTGGATGGTGGGTTTTATATTTTGTATTTCAGCTTTGTTCGATATGGGAACCGAATGCCTCTTTTACATTGATGACTGAAACCTGTTACCCATATTTCAACACATCTCTTGAAACACATCTCTTAATACCATATAGCGTAGGTTTACAAGAAATATATAGTTTTAGGCAGACATACCCTAGAGTGCACAGATAAGTATAAATTATGCAAAAAATACTATGAAGGCCTATCCATTTCATTCCTGCAAAGGGTAAAGTAAGTGAGCAAAATATATGGCAATTGCCTTGCTTTAAACACATCTCTTAATGGGTTGTACGTTGTGTAAAAAACGTGTGGATTTTTCCTAGAATATCACATGTCATGTGCGAACAAAATATTCAAGAAAGGATCAGTATCAGTAATGGCTGGCAAATGTTCCTATTTCAATAATGTTTTGACAGTATTGAATATGATTAACATGCACTTTTTTTAATGTGGTCTACCTTGGGTGGTTAATACGAGAGGTTGTTCTCCTCCACATCTAGGTTGTGCCCTTATTATTGTTTAACCATCAAAAGTTATCCATCTTAGATTAGAATCCACATTCACATAAAATCTTCTTTGACTAGAATTTTGTGTTGTTGTGAAATTGATGCATTGCAGGTACTCTTATCACAGGAAAAAGAAACCTCCTATTAATATTATGGAGACAGTCTTGACAACAAATGCCATTCCTCTGTTGTTGAATGGTTGCACCGAGATTCAACCACTACTTCAGATAATCGATGTTGGTTTTGTAACCTCATTAAAAACAACGTCCTCACACTTCCATATCACTCTATCTGATGGAACACATCAACATAAGACTTTGCTACCATCCGCATATGGCCCACAGGTTGTATCTAGAGACATCCAAATTGGCTCGATAATTCTACTTAAAAAAGCAGCTTGCACAGTGCTCCAAAACTCCTCGTAAGGCCCACCATTTGAATTTACCCTCTTTTAATTTTTCCCTTCTAAATGCTTCTTGCATTTAAAGAAGGAAAATGGAATCTTCATTAATTCATTTCTCATTTGTTTACATAAGGTCCATCTGAGTTGTTGAGCTTGAAGTTGTGCTGCGCTCAGCAGCATTGACGAGGGACACATCGACGCTACTACATGCACAAGCAGGTACATTCCAGTCTAGCTCCTCATTGGCTGAAGATACCTTGCCCTCTGTAGTTACTCCACCAACTACAGGAACAACTACAACAATTCCATTCACGGCACTCAGCCCTTACCGAAAATATTGGTCAATCCAAGGTAGCGCATCGACAAAAACATCATTGAAGGCTTACACCAATGTACGAGGTTCAGGAAAAGTTTTTGGTTTTGACCTTATCAATCGTGATAGGGAAGAGATCCACCTTTCTGCATTTGCCGCATTGGCCGAATCTCTTTACAATCTCATTCAAGTTAGGCAGTTATACATTGTTTCAAATGGCATAGTGAAAGAAGCAAATCCAATCTACAACCACGTCAACAACAAATGGGAAATTTACTTATTTGTTGCTTCCACTATCCATCCATGTCCCACAGATGATCCAACGTTCCCTTACCAGAGCTTTCACTTCAAGACTATTGCTGAAGTAAAAAAATGCACGTCCAAATATGAATGTGGATGTCATTGGTGTTGTTACCTCCACTTCACCTGCATCAACAATTCGACGGAAAGATGGAAGTGAAACATTAAGGAAAACACTAATATTAAAATACAAGTCGGGTTTTAGCATTGATGTAACATTATGGGGAGACCATTGTGACTATATAGGACAGAACCTTTCTGAATTCTACTCTTTCGACAACCCACCAATCCTTGCAATCAAAGGAGGTCGCGTATCTTCCTTTAATGGCACCACAATAGGGACGATACCAACAAGCACTCTCATAATAAATCCACAAGTTGAAGAAACTCACCAACTACATGCATGGTTTCGTGAAACGGGTTACAGCTCCTCTTCTCCATCTTTGAGTAGGAATTATGGTGTTGCTTTGAAACGTGCCCTACCACGAAAGATGTTTTATGAAATTGCCAGCATGCAACTCTCCGATAAAGCAATATGGGTTTCAGTTCGAGCAACAATTACTGCTCTTCATATGGACGACTTCTACTTTCTAGCATGTCCATTAGATTTCAATGGAAAACAATGCATGAAGAAGGTTGTGGAGCATTCTAACAATCTTTGGCATTGTACAAAATGTAACGGTTCCTTCCCAGAATGTGACTACCGGTACAAACTTAAGTTTGAACTACATGTCCACACCCGGACTCTACAGAATGTCACAGTTTTCAATGATGCAGGAAACGAACTCATGGGCATCAGAGCAAAAGACTTGTTCCTTCTTTCTATTGAACCAACTGATATGCAGGAAATTTGTGGCCGAATCTCAGGACAACGTTTCCAACTAACACTTTCCATTAAAGCAGACTACTTCAACGGTGTTCAACGCTTGCAACCAATACTGGTCAATTCAGAAGAAATTCAATATGCCTTTGCATGCAAGGAAGCACTCACTGACATTCAAGCATTGTCCACTTCAAAACGACCTATTGTTCGCCGCCTGTGAATTGCTCTTTCAGTCTCTTGGAACACGCCTACTTGTACATAAACAATCATTTCCGCACATCCATTGTCTGATATTGTTGTAAATTACACACCCATGTTATTATGATGCAAACTATAGCTTTCACTTCAAATACTCTCTTCCAGTCATTCCAAAATATGTATGTTTGCCATTTACATTTTAATAATATAGATATTAGGATTTGTAAAGAGTTACTACATATGTTTCTCATTCGTTGTCTACATGCTATACATTGATCTCTTGCTTGCTAATCTATTCATTTTATATCACTCCTATTTTCATGTTTTTCCTTCTACCTAATCTACCTACCTTCACCGATGTTGAAATAAAAAATAGTAATTCTATGTTCAAATAAAAAAAGTTAATTCTAATACTTGTATTACATTCTCCAAACATGCACTACTCGTTTATCAACTGAAAATACGTAGGCATCCATATGCACACATTACAGATATCATAACCTACAGCTATGATTTGTTGTATGTGCTTTTGTGAAGATGGACATTGCAGTTCATAAGATACTTTTGTTCTATAGTAGGTTCTTGACCTAGTCCAAAAATTGTAGGCAGTCATGACATGGGAAGGCAACATAAAACTGGATCATCCTTTGTGATTGCAAATTGGAATTATTTATCCGCTCTTAAGAACGTGGACACTACATTGCATACGATGCTTTTATTTGGAAAAATAATCAAACAACCATTTGGAATATGGAACTTTGCAATGCCTGCACATCATTTGTACCAATTGAATATCTTTGTTTAGGATCTGTAATTTGTATTTTCCAATGGATCATTCAAAACAATTATATCGGTTTGACACAAGCTACGCCAAAGGTATTATGATTAATATAAATATAAACTAAAATGGTTCAACATAAAAGTAGGGTATAGTTCTCAAGTCAGTTTATCCTAAAAACTATGTATACATATTCTTTTCACATACAAGAATTTAACATCACATTTTGATGCATTTCCATACTCAATACTATATAATGCTTGCTTTAATTCCTGAAATGTTCATTCCACTTTCAAAATCAAATCTTGTTAAAATGGAAGAAAAACAAACAGTACTGGAAATGGAATAATCATTCCCTTGGAGAATGTGCACATTCTGGCTCTTATAATCTACAGTTGACATCCGTCCAATTCCCTCTAACAACACTTTGTCCTCTAAAAGATCATCGGCAACAGCCAGCAAAAAACATAGGGCTTCTCTAGTCTAGGAATGTTAGCAACCCTCTTCATTATTTCCTCCTTACTACTGCAAATTTTCAAGTCCTTTCCATTTCTAGCTCTGGCCCTGATCTCAAGCTTCTTGCACTGGATCATCCAGCCTTTCTCAATTCTCATATGAACTGCCACATATTTGGGTTGAAATATGAAGAGAAGCATCTATCTTTTGTTGGGAGTTATGTTCTTTTTGTGACCCGCATATGCCCTGTGGCCCTGCATAGAATAATTTTAGAAGGATGCCCTTTGGTCTATACCAAGCATACATGTGGAACAAGAAAAATCTGCAGAAACTTGAAAGCACGGCCCCTGTTTCCTCCATGGGATGGCATTGTACAAATGTAACGATAACTTCCTAGAATGTGACTACCGGTACAAAATTAAAATTGAACTACATGACCACACCGGGAATCTGCAGAACGCCACAGTTTTCAATGATGCAAGAAACGAGCTCATGGGCATCACGACAAAAGACTTGTTCCTTTTTTCTATCGAACCAGCTGGTCTGCAGGAAATTTGTGGCCGAATTTCAGGACGATGCTTCCAACTAACACTTTGCATTAAAGCATATTTTTTTCAACGGTATTCAACACTTGCAACCAATACTGATCAATTCTGAATAAATTCAATATGCATCTGCATGCAAAGAAGCACTGCTTGACCTTTAAGCAATGTCCACTTCAAAACGACCTATTGTTCGTCGCATGTGAACTGTTTTTTAGGGTCTCTTCAAACACGACTTCTTGTACATAAACAAACATATCCGCACAACTCATTGTCTCATAGTGTTATAAATTACACACCCATGTTATTATGACGCAAACTTTAACTTTCACTTCAAATACTCTCTTCCAGACCTTCCAAAATACGTATGTTTGCCATTTACATTTTAATAATATAGATATCAAGATTTGCAAAGAGTTACATATGTTTCTCGTTCGTTGTCTACATGCTATACAATGATCTCTTGCTTTCTAATCTATTCATTTTATCGTTCAAACATGCCAAACAAAAAAAACAATTGAAGAAGAAGGGAGCAACATATTTTTTATCTTGCTTCTCTCCTTTCAATGTTAGACGCCAAAATAACTTATGATTTTATATCACTCCTAATTGCATGTTTTCCCTTCTACCTAGTCTACCTAAAAAAAGTTATTTATAATACTTGTACTACATTCTCCAAACATGCACTACTCATTTAGCAAAACTAACAATAATTATTTGTACTTGTTTAGATATGCCAACAAACAATCAAGTTGCAGCCAAAAACGAGCGGCGCCGTCTTCTTTATGCACAACAAAAGGATAGAATAAATGCACGACGTCGACTACTTTATGAAAATCGCAACAACCCTACTACTTCTTCTACATCCCTTCCCACCTCAAATGCGCTCCCAACTATACAAACCAACCCATCTCACATTCATCAATTCCAATATAAACCTCCCCTTACTGATGAACACCGTTGCTTTCGAGAAAGGATTGATGGACTTTCTACCTTGCATGTTTGCACAATATACAAGGAAGCATAACCAGGAATGAAAACAAAGCTTTTCCGTGGTAGACTCTCTTGTTTTCGTTGTGCGTCATCCAAATCAGCCAGTCGGTTTTCTGAACTAAACAACATGGACCCTGGAGAACAACCCTATGTCCTTCACCAGTTAACACAGGTTGAAGAAATTCTCATCGCACGTGTCAACCCCATTCTACAAGTCACTCATTCCCGTGGTGGTCAATACAAATATAGTGGCCATACAATTAGTTTCCCTCAAGACATCAGCACTATTGCCAAATACTTACCCCGAATGCTCTCTGACTTAGACATCCTCATTGTCAAAAGGCAAACTCCATCTGAAAAAGCTTACGAGTTCTTCGTTTGCAAATCACACGTCCTTGCAGCCCTTGAATACAAAATAAAAAATGACCCTTACTACCGTGATGTTCAATTCAATTCATCTGCACTTTCTGCACTGCCAAATCACCCTACAGACATTTCTTCCCTTCTCCATAATGTAACCACCTCCTCTTTTGAACCCCATCAAGGCACTACTGATTCTACGTATGATAATAATGTCATGCTACCTCCATCAGAAATCCAACCCTCTTCTTTCGTTCCAGTCCTCCCAAATTCATGCACTGAGCTTGAGCACATTCGTAACTATTGGCACTTGCCCCATTCAAATTCAACAAGCTCTATCGATTGGCCTCCAATATCTTTAACTGATATAAATGAATACAACACCATCGGCCTCTTTGCCATGGCATTCCCCACACTCTTCCCTACAGGAAACGCAATGATCATGCAACCAAGACTTACAAAAGTTGAGATGCATG
>APFE031150021.1:0-18167 GCA_000404065.3 Pinus taeda | reverse complement strand
CTCCTCCTAGATCTTTGATAGGAAATTCAAAATTAGAAATGTGAGCTATTTGTTACCATAGTAGAAGATTTTCTTCATGTGTTTATTCAAGGCTCCTTCTTCAAATGTTTCTGTCAATTGGTTAGTGAAATGGGTGGTGCTTACATCACCACTTGAGTGAAATCATGAGATTTGTTTTTCAAAATTTCTATTTTTTCCCTATTCATTCACACAAAAATTCAAACATCTATTTCTACTCTAAGTTCTTTAACAGTTCTGTTGAAAAGCGGGTGGGGGAGCAGGGCTTTTACATGCTCCGTACATAGGTTCTCACCTTCCGTTTTTAATACCCAATTCTTTTCTAACAGACACTCATCGGATGCACACTACTCTTTTAAAAATGGCTACACTTTCCCTGGCAACGGCGTTAAAATGTCGAGCGATAAAAATGTGTCTTTTTAACTCCTAATTACCTTCACATTAATTGTCAACCCAGGGACGACTTTTTATTTCAAGAGTGTACTTAGTCTGAGGCGACTATTTACTCAAGAGTAATGTTTTGCAGTATAGTGCGTAAAATCCAAAAGTAAATGAATGCTTGAAAAAGAAATCTAACAATAACATAAACTCAAATGCTCTGAAATCCAACTATTCACTCAGCAAACATCAATTGAGGATACAATAGCAATAACTCATTCCTCTAGATATTGATGCAATTGAAATCAAACTCGAACAAGACAATCAATCTGGGAGCAAGGAAGCAATAACCGATGTTCTCTACAGTTGACAGTCCTGCTTTAAAGCAATTAAAAGAAAATTGAAATTGAACTAAAGCTGCTATTGAAAGTAAACTAGGAAAACTCTTTGAAAGCAAACTCTTGCAATTAATCAACAGAAATGAACAACAAGGTAAATGGGCAGCAAACTGTAATTAAAGGAATCTGAACAACAAACTCTAATTAATGGAAATGAACAACAAAAAAGCCAAATTAATAGCAATCTTTACTCTAAGAATAAATCAGACAACACACGGAAATAGAACAGCATTGATTAATGATGGAATATGAAACAACACTGGAAAATCAAATATAAATACACAATAACTTAACACACGACACACCTTAATAGTAATATGATATGGTAATCCAATTATCAGTCTTAGTTATAAAGAACACAATTGTATTTTGTAATGAAACAGCAACGTTAATAGATTCAACAATCGCAAGGAAATATAATCTCTAAGATGAATTCAGTAATACCAATTAATAAATGTTACAGCACGGATACTCTGTAATTGACTAGCAATAACATTCTGTAAGGATCAGCAACATTATATCAATGATTAAAAGAACAGCAATGTGTTACCAAGTCAAGATGAATCAATACGACATTCTTGTCATAGAGAATGATATTGATCAGTTGAACATAAATCAAACATAACAGAACCGTGATGTAAAATAACAGAACATACCAGATTACTGAATAAAGCTAATAAGAAAAACCATGCATGAACTACAGATATAATATACAGCAGCAGCACAATCCACCAGAGGCTGGGCCCTTAGCTGCCAATAGATGCTTCTGGGCTACTTCAGATGAAAAGAATGAACAGCAACTCGCAAATCAGGTATTAATCATTAAATTGTGAAATCATTACAACAGCTGAAGCTTTGAGAATTATAACATGGAACAATCTCTTCTTCCTCCTATCCTATCATGAATCCTTAATTCTGAAGCTCTAATTCAAATCATAATTCTGAATCTATCCCTGAATTCATCATCCCCCTCTCTGATCTCTGTTCTAATTTAAATACAAAAAGAACATAGAGTGGTTACAACTGTGATAATTACAATATGATCATTATTACAAAATTGGATTGTTTCCAACCAATTGATCAACAAGAAAATATATTTCCATATATCTTTCAACAAGAGCAAGATGAATTTGGTTTTGCAGCTGAGATTTGGAGGACGGCCGCAACAACAAATCTGAGAAAATTATGCTCAAAGAACCCTACGTTTCTCTCAATACAAGCCAAATTTTGGCAAACCGTTCTTTAGTAAAGTTAATTGGGTCCGTTTTGGACAAAACACATGTTCCATATTTCCCAAATTCTTCTTCATTTGCCCAAAATCTCAACCGCAAAATTGTCACTTCTTATTCCAGCGCATTTCTGAGTTGGAATATTTAATGATCAAATCTTCAATCTGGAAGTTGTATTGGAGGCTAAAAATGGTGAATAATGTTCCAACCAATTTATTAAAACTATCATTGATAAAATCATGCATAATCATCAATTTATTAGAAATAGAGGAGAAGAAATAATGTTCATCCATAAGAGCATAAATCATTTATAAAATGGATTTATATAATAAATGATATAATAAAGAAGAGTAGAAATTGGTGGAATAAGCGTTCAAAAGTGATAATAATAATGGCATATTAACGACCCAACGCTAAGCACTTTCATTCTCAAAATGAAAAATCAATTTAACAAAATGATAAAGCAAATAAAAACAAAGGAAAGAAGACTGATAGACATTGCAACTTTTGTAATCGAGATGGCCACTTAGAATCCAAATGTTTTAAGAAGATGGAAGCCTTGGAAGAATCAATGAAGAAGCATAACATCCATTTGGAGCATTCTTCAACTTCAACTTCATCTTCGGGAATAACACTTTCTACATGTGGTTGCCAAGCATCTTGGTCTGGTTATGCAATAAATGTATCTTCTTCTTCTCATTCTTATGAGTGGCTCATTAATTCTGGAGCTTATTATCACATGGCCAAAAACAAAGCCATTTTTTCTTCTTTAAATGATTGCAACACCAAAAATATATATGTTGGTGATGATATATCTCTTCGTGTTGTAGGGACTAGAACTATTAATTTAGACAATGGTCAATTTAATGATGTATTCTGTGTTCCAACCTTATCTTACAATCTTCTATCTGTATATCAGATAACTCATTTAGGTGAAGGTAAAATCGTTGTATTTTCACCTCATGATGTTGTAATTAAGGACCTAAGAGATCCTAGACGTATTTTAGCTACTTGCATTGTTTATGATTCTACAAGGTTGTATTAGTTTAACAACTTTGGGTCATCAACTCTTCCCTTGGTATTTGTTGCTCATAATGATGAAGTGAGCAAACTTTGGCATGAGCGATTTGATTACTTAAACTATCGCTCCCTTCAAAATATATTTAAAGAAAATAGGTGACAGGTCTTCCTATGGTATCTTGCAGAGATGGTGTTTTCTCTAGATGTGTACTCAAAAAACATCATCGGGACAGTTTTGAAAAACGTGCCTCTTGGCATGTCTCATCCTCTTTATAGCTTGTGCATAGTGATTTATGTGGTCCACTTCCAGTTGTTTCATTATCTGGCTACAAGTATTTCTTAACTTTCATTAATGATTTCTCCATACACACTTGGGTATACTTCTTAAAACTTAAGACTGAAGTATTTAACATGTTCTTGCCATTTAAGGCCTTTGTTGAGAAACAATCTAGACATCAAATTTTTAAGCTAAGATCTGATAATGGCAGAGAATATGTTTTTAAGTAATGAGTCCATACAGACTGTGTGTATTGAAAGAGTGTCGAATGAATTGTTAAAGAGTTTGGAGAATATGTTAACAACAAATTCATCAACTTTTTCCCTGAGCGTGGAATTCAAATGCAACATATTGTTCCATATACTCCACAACAAAATGGTGTAGTTGAAAGGAAGAATCGCACCTTAAAGGAAATGGCTAATTGTATGCTTCAATCTAAAGGACTTAGTCTTAATTTTTGGGCAGAAGCAATTAACTGTGCAAATTGCATAGTAAATCGCACTCCTACTAAGGTTTTAAAGAGTATCACTCCAAAAGAAGCATGGAGCTCAATTAAACTAGATGTAAGTCACTTTCATGTTTTTGGAAGTGAAGAATGAGCACATATTCCTGATGAAAAACATAAAGACTTAGAACCTAAGAGTGAAAAATGTATTTTTGTTGTATATTCTGAAGATTTCAAAAGATATAGACTTCTTTCACCTAAATCCAAAAATGTTATCATTAGAAGATATGTAAATCTTGTTGAAAATATATCAGCCTACGAGCCTAGTTCGACGGATGTGCCACCTCTCTCTATCCTTTCTACTTCTGAAAATATTGCTTCCTTAGATGATGACAGTGAGGATGACAATCCTCCCCCACCTTCTTAGGATCCTCCTTCAGCTCCTTAGCTTCCAAAATTGGTTCGTGCTACTCAGGATGTAGTAGGTTCTCTTGTAGTTGATCTTACAAATCAACGATGTACACATTCACAGTTCTATAGAGCCTCTTCTTTACTAGCTTAAGCTTCAACAAATTATGATCCTGACACCTTTGCAGAAGCTTCAGGCCATCCAGATTGGGACGCAGCTATGAATGAAGAATATTGTTCATTATTGGTAAATGATACATGGGATATTGTTCCTTTTCCAAAGGGAAGAAAATGTTTTAGATGTAAATGGGTTTACAAAACCAAGTTTGGACCAGATGGAAAATTTGATAAACATAAAGCTCGTCTTGTTTCTAAGGGCTTTTCACAAGTTGAAGGCATTAACCATATTGAAACCTTCTCCCCTATTGCCAAAATGAACTCTATCCACCTTGTTCTTTCCCTTGCTGTCTCTTTCAAATGGGAAGTCCATAAGATAGATGTTAAATCTGTCTTCTTGCATGGGGACTTGCATGAAGAAATCTATATGGAACAACCTCCTGGCTTTATACAAATAGACTCTAGCCTTGTATGTTGGCTTAAGAAATCCCTTTATGGTATCAAGCAAGCCCCTCAGGCTTGGTATGCCAAAATGGATAGCTTTCTATTAGATACTGGCTTTTCTAGGTGTCATTCTGACAATAGTGTCGACACTAAGAAAGTGGGTAAGTCTCTTATCATTCTTGTTCTTTATTTTGATGATATTATCCTTACTGGTAGTGATCCCAACCTTATAAACCATGTGAATTCTGTCCTTAAAAAGAAGTTTGAAATGACAGAATTAAGACACTTGCATTATTTTCTTGGTCTTTAAGTCTTGCAATCCAAGGAAGGTATTTCCCTTTCGCAGTCCAAGTATGTGTGTGATCTTCTACACCACTTTCACATGGAAGACTGTAAGCCATCCCCTTCTCCCTTTCAGTCTAGAGCCAAACTTTTAGTCACTTGTACTTCTCTTAAAGTTGATGCTACCCTATACTGTCAACTTGTAGGAAAACTTTTGTATCTGACCCATACCCGTCCTGAAATTTCCTTTGTTGTTGGCCTTATTGCTCAATTTATGCAAACCCCACATGAAATTCATTGAAAAGAAGCTAAAAGAATACTTCATTATGTTTGAGGTATAGTCCAGTTTGGGATTCATTACAGTGTAGAAGCATCTTCTCTATTAGTTGGTTTCACTTATTCCAATTGAGCTAGTGACCCTGATGATTGGAAGTCTATTGCAGGTTATGTCTTCCCTCTTGGTTTTAGACCTATTACATGGGCTTGCAAGAAACAAAGTGTCATTTCTCTTTGTTCAGTAGAAGCAAAGTATCGTGGTGTTGTAGAAGCTAGTAAGCCCTGTGGCTTCGTCAGATCCTGTCAAAGTTTGGTTTTCAGCAGGAGCATCTGACTACACTTTGGTGTGATAATCAAATTGCCATTCAACTATGCAAAGATCCAATCCAACATCAGCACAGAAAACTCATTTAACTACATATGCACTTCAACGGAAAGCTCATTCATGACCATGTTCTTGAAGTGCAATATTGTTCAACTAATGATCAAGTTGCAGACATCTTTACAAAGGCTCTCACAAAGGTGAAGTTTACTAAACTTCGATTTATGGTTGGAATTCATAAAGTTGTCACTAAGGGGGGATAGGCTCTAATGCCTCCTTTCTTCTCCTATTGTGTCATCTTTGTACATCCTTCAATCCTATCCCAAGTTGTTCTTAAGGGGGGATGTTAGGATATTCCAACACATAAGAAATATATACGTATAACTTGGTCTAGTGTAGAGTTAGGTAAAGTGTGTTTCTTTATAATGTGCTTTTGTAACTTACAATCCGATGGTCACGATATGTTCTAAGACATGAAGTGATCCGTTGATTCATTCTCTCCTTGGTATTACCGACACTTAATCCATGCCTTAACACCCAATTGGTCCATGATCTCTATTTAAAGAGCATGGAGGGTAATTTCTAAGGTGACCATTCATGAGAGAAGCTTATGTAAATTTTCTTTCTTTTATTAATAAATTGCCTGAAGTGGCCACGTTGGCTTAGGCCGTGGACTATTTCCCTCTTTGAGGGTTTTAACCACGTCAAGAATATTGGTGTATTGATCTGTGCTCTATTTGTGAGTAGTGTCCTTTAATGTTCTATCTGAGGAACTTACCCTATAAATTCCTACAATTGAGTATCAATTTATTATTAAATCCCCTGCAAAATCATAACCTTTAGAAATATATTAGATTATTGGATTGTCTGTCCAAGAAAACTCATCTTTGACTTTTTTTTTTCTTTATGCCTTCTGATAGCCATTAAAAAATATTAGCTTATTGGACTATCTGTCAGAAATAGATCCTCTTCGAATTGGTTTCAATTTGGCCTTCTTGAATACTCTACAATATGTTTTGTTGGGCTGTAGAAATCTTCTACACGCATCCAAACTTCCCTAGTTGTTAAGATGTGTGTCTAACTGCTTAATTATTAGGAATCTCCTTACATTCTTCTCTCATAATCCACGAAAAGTTGTGTCATTTTGTCAGGTTGGAAGCTGACACATTCTGAAGGGACACTGTGAGAGAGGCATTTAGTCATGGATAGAGATTGTTTTTTATTGCCAACCACCCCCAATTAAAACCATAAATCTATCCATTGTGCTTTAAAGGTTGTTGTTCAGTGACAGGTGAACAACATTAAACAAAGCCTTGTAGCAACTGAGGGATCCCCCTCTGGTTCAAGGGCTAGCTTGAACCTAAAGGTTGGTTGAGTTGGTTTCCTGGCATAGTTTTTGCAACCAAGGACTGCCTATGGGAAACAGGTACAACATCTGGCACCATTTCGAGGGAGCAAAGTAACGAAGATATATTTCTCTAGGGAACGATAAATATTAGATCTATTCCTTGTTGGTGAAAAAGGAGTAGGCATTTATTATTGGTTGCATTTCTTTCACCTGGTGACACCACTTTGTCATATGGTGATTCCACTGGGTAACCGATCCCACTGTTTCAAAATTTCAGCTACCTTTACTACTATGGAAGGTTCATTGATACTTGCAATCAGAAACATATGTCTCTTCCTCTCAGCCATGGTCAGAAATCTAAAATGTCGACAAAGGATTCAAATTTTAAAGTACACCTATGAGTATAAGTTTCCCATGGGATTTCATGTTCATATTGTATATATTCTTCAGATTTTCATCCTTTGGCAATGTGGTTTTTCAATAAATCCACTCCCGACCTGGTTATATTGGAAAGCATATTACACCTAAAAATGTAAATTTTTTCAGTTTAGTTAAATAGATGTGTGGGGATTTAATAAATATTCTAAGTTTCAGTATGCAGTAGATCAGCATGTTCGTTGTTTATGAGTGGTGTGATTTAAAGAATATATGGTAGATCAACTTATATTTTCAGTTTTTAGAAAATTTTCAGTTTTCAGATTTCAGTATGAAAGAATATCTGAATTAGTGGAGGCATATGGTTGCATTCCACAGTTGCAAGTTGCAGTGTGCAGTAGCAAAGTATTCAAATGACAACACTGATCCATGGGGATTGGTTATATTTCTACATAAGATGGCAGATCAGTGGTTGAAGGTTTTATGGTATGACTCCATGCCAAACACTAAAGGAAATTGTTATACTAGTTCTTTGCATCCCACAGGGGTAGGCAGTCCCCATTGGAGTTGATGTTGTAACATGATTAGTTTTGATAATTTAAATTTGCTGATATAATAGGCTTTAGTAGTTTAGAAATAATAAATGGGTCTACAAGAGTAAATGCGCCTCAAAAATGTAAATCTCAGTTTCATTAGTTGGTTGATTTATTTAATCATGCATTTAAATATGATTAAATGATGTAATAAAGTTTAAATCAGTTTTTAACCTATGATCGAAGATTGACAAGGCATCTTGTTGCTTTCACAAAAGTTCGGGTTCTTTTACACAGTTAAAATCTTCACTGCCAGATGAATGCATAGGAAACCATTTCGCTCCCCCTCATCCCTTTTCACGTTAACGTTGGCGGGGGTGTCCGAAAGAGTATCTCTTTTCATGGGCCCAATCCGAATGTGGGTCTCGTTATCATTCGCCACCCCCCCCCATCCCCCCCGAAAATATCCTAACCCTCTCCTTCCTACCAACATTTATTTACCCCCAATCATATCACTTTC
Organism: Pinus taeda; assembly: GCA_000404065.3. Lineage (NCBI taxonomy): Eukaryota > Viridiplantae > Streptophyta > Pinopsida > Pinales > Pinaceae > Pinus > Pinus taeda. Next base: position 9,777 of record APFE031150021.1, on the reverse strand, counting down.
CACCAACCATGTGTTTCCACATTATCTCCCACCTCCATGTGTCCTTCCGCCTCCATGTCATATGTTTGTTTCATAATCAGTTAAAACTATGTTTTGTCTTTTATACATCACATTAAATTCAAACATGTTATACAAACATATGAGAACACATTTTCAGAAACAGAAATATGTTTTTGTTGATAACACCCTCATGTACAAACACCTCTCTCATATTTCTAACATCTGTTATGGTTTTGAGATTCGAATGAAGCTTTGCAACCATAGTTTTTCGAATTTTCTTGTTTTTAGCCATCGTTTCCAAATGTGGTTTCCAAGTAGGTGGAAATGAATTTTCAAAAACTGAAAGAGATTTTGTTTCAAACATCCTCATGTACAAAAACATCTCTCTTTTTTTTAAAAGATATTATTTTCTAGGATATACAAAGGTATTACATGACCCTATTGTTCAGAATTTCAGGAGGAAAAGGCTCAAAGACAATTAGTGACTTGGAGGCCACCTCATCAAATAAGAGTTGCTATCAAATTCGAATTTATTTTCTTTGTCACCATCAATCCACAAAGATAGTGCCAAGTAAATTCATTAGTTTTGAATGTCCTATATTTCATTTCTATTTGTGTAAAACATTTTGAGATATTTGTAACAAATCTTGATATCTTAAATCAAGATATTTTGTAATAAATTGTATAAATACTTCATCAATTGAGATGATAGGTGTGGGATTTTGATGCCAAGGCTCTTCACTTTGTAATAGATTCTATTATAGGATTTATAATGAAAGCCTTTCAGCTCCAGTTTGACAGAATTTTGTGTTTTCTAATATGTCTTTTTAATGTTTCATATCTTATTTCTACACATGTTCAAAGCATTTATAGGAAGGTCTAGGTATGTGTAGATTGAGTATAAATTTATTATTAAATCCCCTACAAAATCATAACCTTTAGAAATATATTAGCTTATTGGACTGTTTTTCCAAGATAACCCCTCTTTGACTGGTTTTTTCTTTATGCCTTCTAATATCCATTAAAAGATATTAGCTTATGGGACTATCTATTTGAAATAGCTCCTCTTAAAATTGGTTTTAGTTTAGTCGTCTTGAATACTCTGCAATGTGTTTTGTTGGGCTATAGAATCTTCTACACACATCCAAATTTCCCTAGTTGTAAGAAGTTTGTCTGACTGCTTAATTATTAGGAATCTCCTTACATTCTTCTATCATAATCCTTGAAAAGCTAAGTCATTATGTCAAGTTGGAAGCTGACACATTCTGAAGGGACACTGTGAGAGAGGCATTTAATCATGGATAGAGATTGTCATTGACTGCCAACCATCCCCAATTAAAACTATAAATATGGCCATTATGCTTCAAAGGTTGTTGTTCAGTGATAGGTGAACAACGTTAAACAAAGCCTCATAACAATTGAGGGAGCCCCTCTAGTTCAAGGGCCAGCTTGAATCTAAAGGTTGGTTGAGTTGATTTCCTGGCGTAGTTTTTGCAGCCAAGGACTACCTACGGGAAACATGTACAACATGACCAACAAGGGCATGAAATGAGTATAGGAAAGGGATAAAAAGGTGGGTAAAAAGTGGGAAAAATTAGCAACCAACACCTATCATGGTTAGTAGGGTTCCAGTTAAGGCCTTATTCAAGTAACTACATTTTTACTATCATTTCCCTATTATCTTACTATTCTGAAGGTGTCATTGAATTATGGGGAGTGACCTAGGCTCTAGGCCTGAAAAGGTAGCTCAAATCCTAGGGATGTTGGCATAGCACTTAGCAAAATAGTCCCTAGACGCTGGCATGCCTTGTCATGAGAGCATCTAGAGCCTCCTGGATGTTGGCAGGTCTATAGCATGGGAGCATCTGGGTGTCAAGTTGTCTAAAATATTAATAGGACCCAAGGGGCTGATTGGTAGAAAGGTTGGGATGGTTCTTGAGGGTCCTAATGCTGATTTTGAAGGTCTGTATGGTGTGCTTTATGTTTGTTCCACTTCCTTAATGTGATTTAGGAGGTCGAAACATATCCTAGTGTCCTCTCGTCACATGTTCACCCCAGTTGGCTAGTTACTTGGGTAGATGGGGGAGGAGAGTGTTTCAGAGTGGTATCATAGCATGGTTCACCCCTCAGATTGGATTTGTTGTGTGTTGTTCATGCATTCATGTCAGTTGCATGTGTGTCTCTTATGTTTGTATTCCATGTGCTTGTTGCATTTGCATGGTGTTAATCATGGTTGTCGTGATGTCACCATGTGGAAGCTGTTGGTGTTGTTGTGGGATGCATCATCATGAGCGTATGACTGGCTACATGTTGTTATATGTCATTTACATGTATCATTCTTGTATGCTTGGTTAAATTATTGTATTCTTGGTTACATGTATCATTCTTTTAGGCTTGGTATGAGGAAGGGTTACATGTATCATAAGGTTTGGTTAGATCTGTATGCTTGGTTACATGTCATACATGTATCATTGTTTTGGTCAATGCTTAGTTAAATTTATCATTCTTGTAGGCTTGGTATTTAGAGAGGCTCAAATAAATGTAGCCAAGATTCAATGTCTTTTGATAGCTCGGGTGACCTGAATATGGTTTCGCATGTAACTCCGTCAAGATCACCTTTATGAGCTCACTACCAAGGAAATCATAACCATATAACCCACATATAAACTAATATAATACCCATAGAAATACAAGGAGAAATAACCTCATACCACTCTATAACACCCTCCTCCCACTTCTACCACTCTGTAACACTCTTCACCCACATCTACCCAACTAACTAGCCAATCGGGGTAAACATGTGATGAGAGGCTACCATGTAACAATTCAACCTCCTAATTCACATTAACAAAGTGGAACCAATGGAAACATGGCATACAAAACTTTAACATCAACATTAGGACCCTCACGAACCATCCCAACCTTTCTTCCAACCATCCCCTAGGTCCCACTGATATTTTGGACCACTTGATCCCTGGACGCTCCCATGCTATAAGCCTACCAACATCCAGGAGGCTCTAGATGCTCTCATGACAAGGCATTCCAGCATCCAGGGACTATTTTTCTCATTTTTGTGCCAGTGTCCCTAGGATTTGAGCCACTTTTTCAAGCTCAGAGCCCAAGTCACTACCCAGAATTGAATGACACCTTCAGAATAGTAAGATAAAAGTAAAATGACAGTACAAATATAGTTACTCGAATAAGACCTTCACTGGACCCCTACTAGCCATGACAAGCATTTCATCAAACATATCATGAATATATAATCTATAGGTGTAAATAATATATCTAAGCATAGGGGTCTCATACTTAGTTGATGCAGCAAAAGCTACATCTACCCACATTATGCAAATAAAATTGCATGTCACACTATGTCTCAGGAATTTTAATATTCCTACCCAGTAAAATCTTCTTAAACCAAGGTCTAATGCTCCTTCAATAAACTCTATGCAGAGACGTTTGATTTAACTATCCAAACTCTAGACATTTATAAGCCTTTGAGTGGAACCTTATAAATCATTCATAATCTTTGGGTAATTCTTATTGCCCACGCATATTAACCATACCATGTATTTTAGACTTTGGTTAAAACTCAACTTAAACCATAATACATTAATCTCGCTTATTTCTATTATAATTCCCATATAATAGAAATATTTCATAAACCACACTTAAGCCTTACCTTTCCTCCATTCCACAAACCTTTGCACATATATCGATGCTCTCTTTAGCACATTAAATCTTCGTCATCGATCTCATTCCTCAATCCGACGATTATCGCGCAATAACTCGCACCAACTAGCCTGGCCAATCTCCACCATTTATTTCTCCTATCTCAATCCAACGGTGTTTGTATCATATCGCGTGATTACATGCTTGACCGATATTAGATCGAGAGCGAGCGAGAAAAGTGGTTTTCTCATGCTACGTGTCAACCCCTCAGGTTAATCGCGTGAAATCGTAGAATACCATTTACAACTATTAGGGCACGCGAGATACCACTAACCACTTGCGAATACCACTCCATTCTTCTGCTAATATGTGGTTTTAATATGATCCATTCACTCTTGAATTTATTTTGCGTGACTTAATCTTAGCTGTCTATCTCCCTCACTCTTGTTCGTTGATCTGATTGATCCAACAACTGTGCTTCGCTACTACATTCTTATGCATCTCACCTTGTAATAGTCTTCTCGCTTCTCTGTCTATGTATTTATTCTCACCTTACAGTCTTCAATTGTTCTGATCCCAATCTTCAGCTCCGTTACTTCACTCATTCGCACTTTTATGCTTCCTTCGTAAATCCTTAGGTTTTTAGGAAACCTTGCAGTTATACCTTCGTTGCAACATTAAAGGTTTTCTCCAATATTGTCTATGTGCAAGCCCATAACACTCCTCTCTATATTTCGTCTCTGGTTTTGCACACCTGAAAACCTATGTTACACAAATTTATTCTAATCCACACACAATTTATAATTCAATTACTCAATCCACACTTGCACAATTTAGAATTAAAATTTATGTGTATATATAAACAAATAATTACATAACGAGTCTCTCTATCTTTGGCCTAATTTTCTGATCAGTGGCCTTTTTCCTTTCCTACCCGTAGGCTTACAGTCAAACCCTATCTAATCTCTGAACTCTGATTCTCACTCTAACTCACTAACTAACTAACTAACTAACTCTATGCCTTTTAGGCTTACATTTATACAAAAGTTTTTGTAACCCATTTCGGTTCAGATCCTTAATCATTTGAACTAAATCCTGAATATCCTCTAAGTCCACTTTTGACTCAACTAGTCCCTAAGGATCCTCTCTAGTTCCACAAACCATGAAACTAATTCCTAATCTAAGATTTACAATTAATTTCCAAATCTCTCAATCTATCAACTATCCTAATTCTCTCATGTTCTTCAACATTCGAGAACATTTACAAATATGCCTCACAATATCTAATTAATTCCTATTCTTAATATCTCTCATAAACTTACTTAAAAACCTTAATAACTGCATTAATTTAGTACTTAGGAAACCAACTTCCTCGAAAACACAAGACCCCCTATGTCTACTAAAATACAATGAAATTGCTAAGTTGGATGCTCCTGCATCATTAGTTGGGAATCGCTAAGAGGCATTTATGCCTCAACACACTATCTTCCATTTCATCCATTGGGTCATAGATACCTTGTTCATTCATTTACAAGTAAAAACATGATGAAATCCATACATAGCTACTATGATAAAAACATATACATAACCAACATAATAGCAAAAGAAATACCAAAGAAATCACAGCCATATAACCCTCATATAAACCAATATAATACGTATATAAATACAATGAGGAATAACCTCATATTGATGATGCAAAATCCAAACCCGAGATGGGAATTCCACTTTCCACCCAACCATAGAATGGATCAGCCAAATCTCCCTTCTTTCATTCACCCCCGCGCCATATTCCAAGCATGACATTGGGATCTCATAGAACCCATCAATCCAGAACCATCCAGGGATTCTAGAGGCTAACCACCTCAAGCCATCAAATGGTGATTCCACCTCACAGTCATACATCACAAAAGCATCATCAGATTGGTCTCTATGCAAGCATTCTAGGGCTCCAAGTCATTTTTTCTAACCAAGGCTTCAAGACTAGTAACTCAACCCACAGCTTATAGCGGCTCCAGAGCATTTGTCCAACCAAGGCTCCAGGACTAGTAACTCAACCAACCAAGGGCTCCATATTGTTTATCCAACCAAGGCTCCAGGACTAATAACTCAACCCAAGCTGATACAGGGCTCTAGAGCATTTGTCCAACCAAGGCTCCAAGAACTAGTAACTCAACCCAAGCTAAGGAAACATGAGAACCAACCCAAAAAAAAATAAGGAAATAAATCCACAATCACCATGGCTGTCTAGGAAATGGCAAGGCTAGGCAAATCCACTATCAATCGCAGCCATCCTCCATGCCAATGATAGATCATTACCAACAAAGCACATGCATATGTCATGCATGCCAAAACTAGTGAGAAAAACATACATGCAACTTGGTACCTGCAAGAAAAACTTGTTTTAGCTACTGATCTTGATATCCTCTTGCACTTTCCTACTCTTTATTTTACTTCTTTCTCCAAAAATCCAAGTATGCCACACTCTCCAATAACGCCCCAAGAAAACCTAAGTATCTAAGAATGAGAGAGAGAGAGAGAGAGAATGATGAGAGAGCTCCAAAATTGAATTGACAAGAGTCTATGTATTGATCCTCATAAGCCTTTTATGCATGAGGCCTCTATTTTCTTCATTTTCCATTATTTTCTTTCATTTTCCTCCTCACATGCAACCTATGACCTTTCACCTCCCTTTTCTCCTAATTTCCATTATTTTCATAAATAAATGTGCCAAATTTTCCATTTTTCCTTTCCAAAGCCTTGGCCATTTCCTTTGCCAATTTCCTTAGCCATTAATAACCAAATGAACACCGACACTAGGATGTCATGCCCAACATTTAGCTTGGAATAAGTGCCTCATCAACTGTGGTTATTATTTTGTCTTTATTAACTTTTATTACATGGAATTTCCACCATGGTTGTTACAGAACCCTCCCCCTTAGGGGAACATCGTCCTCGGTGTTCAACAACATCTATAAATACAAAATTGGTGTAAGCAAAATATACTGCCAATTAAGCTTTATAACTTAGCTCAATGCAATATTTACAATGATCATCCTGCAAAGAAGAAAACTAACATGAAAACATAATAAACATAACATCATAATGACATGACACCCATACCGTGTATTAGAGATTTATAACATAGCTCATGGTGGTATTTTCATCCATATACATACGTACATATACCAAAACATATACCAAGACATATACCAACAATGATTTTCCTCAACCGGAAAATAAGGAAGGATACATAGCCTGCATCTGATTCGTCATCTACCATGTAGCTTCATCGGGCCCAAAGTGCTTCCACTGCACCTTGACCTGTTTGATTGCTCAGTTATGGAGCATGAGCACCTTTTTCTATAATATACACTAAGGCTCCAACTAGAAGTATCCAGCTGGTTACACCTGCAATACAAACCAGTAAATCACATTATCAACATCTTTATCATAGTTTTTAAGCAATGACACATGGAAAACATCATGGAATTTCACTATCAGAGGTAGTGCAAGTCGATAGGCTACTAGCCCAATCCTCTCAATGATACTGAAGGGTCCACAAAACCGTGGTGCAAGCTTATCACATGATCCAATCTGTAAGGAGCTCTTCTTCGGTTTAATGTGCAAGTACACCTATTCCCCAACCTGGAACTCCTTGAACAACATGTTTCAATTTGCATATCTTTTCTTCGTACCTTGTGTTGCCTTAATATTCTTCTTTATAACTTGCATTTCTTGTTCCATATCTGTCGACATGTCCAGTCCAATCAACACCTTGTTAACTGGATCACTCCAACTAATGGGATTATTGCAACTCTACCCTTACAATGCCTTAAATGGATTCATCTTCAAAGATTCCTGATACCCATTCTTGTAAGCGAACTCTACTAGTGGAAGGTACTCTTCCCACTTTTTTCGTTGATGCATCGCATACATCCTCAAGATGTCCTCCAAATATCATGTTGACCCTCTCTATTTTTCGATCCATTTGCGGAAGATAAGTTGTACTAAAGGCCAACTTTGTAGTATACCTAGGGGGGATATTATGGGGTACAGAGGGAGGTACCCAAGGGAATAATGTAATAAGGGATGGATCATATTTATAAGATAAGCATGTGGTATTAGATATATGGTATTGAGATAACCATGGTAATGACCCATGGTATTGTATGTATGAATCATATATAGAAGCTAGAGACTCCCATTGAGAGATGTGAAGGAATATTGTAGTGGCAAGCATATGGCTTGTGGAGTGTTCTCCTTCCTTAAGGAGTGATTTTATTGTGTTACCCTACCTCAAGGGTTTGATCAATAAAGAAGCATTTCATATTATATTATTGGATCGATCTTGTTATTTCTTGGGTATAGTTGCATTATCATATATTTGTAGGTCAGATCCATTACAAACTTTGTGCCCAAACTTGCAAATAACTCCTTCCAAAACTTGGATGTGAAATTTGCATCCCCGTTTGACACAATCTTCCTTGAAACAACATGCAATTTGACCACATCTCTTATGAATACCTTTTCTACATCGCTAGCTGAGAATGTAAACTTAATTAGAATGAAGTGCGCTACCTTTGTCAACTTCTCCACCACTACCATGATGGAATCATGCTATTTCACCGTCCTCGAAAAACCTATGATGAAGTCCATGGAAATGACCTTCCATTTCTATTCTGGAATTGCAATCAACTGTAGTAGTCCACCTGGATGTTTACACTCTACCTTCACAAGTTGATAATCGAAACACCCAACCACAAACTCTACTACATCCTTCTTTAGATTCACTCAATAATAAAACTTATTTACTGCATTTAATGTCTTCTAATAACCTGGGTGACCTGAATATGGTTTCGTACAAAACTCCCTCAATATCACCTTCTTGAGCTCACTAATGTCTAGCACATATATCTTGTCTCTGAATCTAAACAATATGTTATCACTTAGAACTAAAAATTTGATGCATATAATTATCTGTCCTAATCCGATGACAAAGGTCTGTGTTAAAGTTGATTTCATTTTTATTTTTTTTCTCACTTAGGATTTGGAGTTTTAAAAGTTTTTAACTCAAACCATACTCGACTCCTATTGGTTCTCCTCCACCCATCATTGTTCCATAGTCATGTCTTGTCTTATCCGAGTCACCGTGTCTTTTAGAGATTTCGCAGCGTAATCCCATTTGCCAGTTTCGCAGCACAATCATGGTTAAGCAATTTCGCAGCGCATCATGATTAGGCAGTTTTGCAGAGCATCATTAGAATTTAAAACTAACAGCGCTGCGAAATCATGGATTCGTGCATTTCACAGCGAATCTTTCCCGAAATGTCAAGTCCGTAGGTGAGTCGTTAATTGTGTCCACTCATGTCAGTTTGTGTACCTCTTGTATCACGTTTGAACGCTCATTTGCCACTACCCCACCAATAGATCTGTTGATACGCACAGAAATATCATTCCCAAGAGATTTTACCGTACATAGACCTTAATGATGGTCGTAAGTGCTGCATGAGTGACAAGTCTGCCTGATTATGTATTGAAGTGTTTCAATAAAAGAATTTGAATTTCAAGCGAGGCTAATTTCAAGCGAGCCTGATTACAAGCGAGGCTAGATTAAAAAAGGAGCTGAATCACCATTTCGACCGGAGCTGTTAGACTTTGTGTGTGAAGATCTCGAAGGGAAAAATGGAGAGAAAAGAGCACAGGTCCGGTAAATGCCAGAGGACTGAACCTGAAGGCCTGGACATAACGTTGAGGGATGAAGGCATGAAGAAAGCGTTCAAAGATGCTGGGTGCTGGAACTTTTGCAAAAAACTACAAGGAGGACATGCGTAGGTAACTAAAGAATTTGTGCTAAACTTCACTGGTTTAAATTCAAAGATAGCTATGCTAGAAGTACAGGTTTCTCCAGAAGCAATATCTGCTGTGACAGAGATCCAAGAGGACGGGAAGAATGGTTTAAAAATTTTAAGTTTGATATGAATCCTTGTAAGGAGTTTTTAAAGGAGGCATATGTAAACGAAGACTTAACAAAAGCAGTGCCCAGAAATTATGTCAAGGAACATTATGCTCTTCTTCTCACCTGCATACATAAATATTTGACCT
>APFE031149996.1:47219-83064 GCA_000404065.3 Pinus taeda | reverse complement strand
TGGAAGATTCCATGATCTTCCACCTCGCAAACTGTCTCTGCCATTTGTCCATTCTCGCCCATCGCACCCTACAGAGGGGCCATTCAGTATGCATCGCACCCTTTACACTGGGAAGGTGATATGGATCACACCCTCTGCACTGGGTATTCAGTATGGTCTAGTTTTGACCATTTTTGAGTAGTTTTTAGTGGAGAACTTCTGGGAGATGATGTAATCAGTTGACCTTGTTCCTTTAGGTAGTGAAGCAACACTTTTAGGGACTTAGGAGCCCTCACTTTATGGACATTTATGATTGGGGTTGCAGTGCCCAAAAATGTCTATAACACACCTCCACCCTCACCAAATCGTGATCACACCAAAATCGGTGCTCCGATCATAACCGAACCAAACTTGGAATGCCATCCGGAATCCATATCTATCCTTGAAGAATTGTTTGTCTCCTTCTCTCTCTGGATTTACTGCAATCCCTTCCCAGATCACTATGCCCTAAACAAAGGCCATTATTTCATTTGCCGCAATCAAACCCAGATCACTAGGCCCTAAACTGAGACTTCTCCCTCAGGATTTACCATGTATCTCGCCAAAACCGGTCAAGGGATTCCTAGGTATTTGGGAATGAACCTTGAGACCACCTCCTCCCCAGATTCTGAAATCCATCCACAAACCAAAGCTCAAAACCGAGATAAACATCTCAACATACCATGGCATCCAAAAAAATGCAAGGCTAGGCTAAAAGCAATAGTCATAACTCGAAAAAACCATGTCATTGATAGTAAGAGAACCATACACCAACATGCAAATCCATGCATGTCCAAACCAGCTAGCAAATCACACATGCAAAAGGTTACCTACAAGTATTCCTACTAAAGTTGCTTAACCCTTCTCTTCTTCCTTGATCCTTGCTTTCCTTTCCTTGCTTTTCCTTCCTTGATCCAAAGCTAGAGTGCTCCAAGAAAAATCTAAGTGACCAAGAGAGTAAGAGAGAGAGAATAATGAGAGAGCTCCAAACTTGAACTGACAAAAGGTTACCAATTGATCCTCAGAAGCCTTTTTATTAATGAGGCCTCTATTTTCTTCATTTTCTATTATTTTCCTTCAATTTTCTCCTCACATGCAACCTATGACCTTTTACCTTCCTTTTCTCCTATTTTCATTTATTTTCATAAATAAATGTGCCAAAAAATCCTTTTTTCCTTTTAATGCCTTTGCCTTAACCTCTGCCAATTTTACTTAGCCAAAACACACTTCTAGTGATACCCACTAGGATATCTTTCCCAACATTCAACTTGGAATGAGTGTCACTTAACTGTGGTCTTATTTTTCCTTTATTAACTTTTATTACATGAATTTTTCACTAGGGTTGTTACACAAACGAATTCTTAAAACATAAAAATATACAAAAGTAAGAACATAAAACAAATATACGCAAATATTTTCCCTTGGATCCCAAAAATGATACTAACAGATTGATTTTTCATTATGTTTCTTTCAATGTTACAATACATATATATATACATATCGAAGCATTCATAAACCCCAATCCATTAACTCTGGATTATAACATAATTGTAGTTCTCTTGACTGGATCTACAAAATACCATGGGAAAAAAACCATTATGCCAAAAACCATGTGAAAAATCCATTCACAAAACCATGTGCAAAACCCATGCACAAAACCATGGGTAGATCCGCCCACCATCTTTGGGTTCATCATCCATCCTTGGTTCTGCCCAACTATTTTTGGGTCCACATAAAAAAAAAATATTCCTGGGGTGCAACGTACAATGCATGCTTTTAGTCGTGGAAAGAATATAACACATACCCAAAATTCTACCACTTGTTTGTTTTCTTTCCACATAGGGGGTCACATGAGAGCTTTGTCATTGGTCAAGGCCTGCAACCCCCATTGTTTTTGAACACCAAAAAAACTTCTCAATGCTCACAAACTTAGTCAATGCATCTTCAACATTCTTCAAAGTGTCCACCTTTACTAGCAACACATTTTTTTCCTCAACCATATCCCTCACAAAGTGATACTAGACATCAATTTTCCTTGTCTTCAAATTATAAGCAGGGTTCTTAGTGAAGAAAATTTCACTTTGGCTATCACAATCTATCCTTATAGCTTGTTTCACCAACCCCATACTTGAACACAATCTCTGCAACCAAACTACTTCCTTGCTTGCATGAGTGGCTTCCATGTATTCAGCCTCTGTAGTTGAAAGTGCCACTACATACTACCTCTTACTCTTCCAACTAACTTCTCCTCTAAATAGGTTAAACACATACCAACTTGTAGATCTTGTTTTATCTAGATCTCCATCCCAATCTGCACCAATAAAGCCATGAATGTCGAAAACTCTATACAATCCTGGTCTTCCTTGGTAGCACAAACCATAATCACTAATGGTATGAAAATACCTGAAAACCCACTTCATTGTTGTCCAATGATCCTTCCCTGGTTTCTACATAAACCTGATCAATACTCCCACTGCATGTGCAATGTCTGGTCTGGTCCAAACCATTGCATACATCACGCTACCAACTTCACTCGCATATGGAACATGGGACATGTCCTCTTCCTATTTTTGTGTCTAAGGACATTGTTCAATAGATAACTTTACACCTACATGAATAAGAAACTTCACCGGTTTACTATCCTTCATATTAGACCTCTACAATATTGTCTCTGCATACTTCCTTTGGTTTAACCATAGCTTCCTCTTTTCCTGATCTCATTCAATTTCCATGCCCAAAATATAGTTTGCAACACCAAGATCCTTCATGTCGAATTTGGAGGACAATATGGTCTTAAAATCTTGGATAATTTCTTTGCCATTTTCAATCAACAACATATCATCCACATACAAGACCAAATAAAAAACACAGTTACCAATTAATTTAAAATACACAGAGTGATTCCCTTTGTTTTTGGTGAAGCCAAGTCCCCTTATATATGTATCAAATTTATGATACCACATTCTTGGTGACTGTTTTAACTCATACAAAGACTTTTTTAACCTACATACAACTTTTTTCTTACCCTTCAACATAAAGCGTTAAGGTTGCTTCATGTATATCACTTCTTCCAGGTCCGCGTGAAGAAACGTTGTCTTCACATCCATTTATTCTACCCCCAAATCAAAAGCAACAATAATAGATAAAAGTAATCTAATAGAAGCTAACTTGGCAACATGAGAAAAAATATCATCAAAATCAATTCCCGACACCTAGGAATAACCTTTTCTTACCAACTGAGCGTTGTATTACTCCACCTTTTCTTCTACATTCATATTCTTCTTAAACACCCATTTTCTTCCAATGGTTTTCCTTCCATCCGAAAACTCCACCAAATCCCAAGCCTCATTTTTTTCCAAAGGTTCCATTTCATAAACCATGGCCTCTTTCCAAAGTTTTCCATCCTCTAAATCTACTACCTCCCTGAAAATTATGGGATCATCATGAGTAATAGATCAAGAAAAATTTGAATAGAAAGAAGATGGACTATACCTTTCTGGTTTCCTTCTTTCTTGAACTGATCTTCTCAAAACTAGAGTTTGCGGCTCTTCCTCTTTTGATTCGTATTCTGATTTACAGTCTGATTCTTCCTCCTTTAGCTCAAACTCTATGTTCTCAGGTTCCTTTGGTAGGACTTCATGTTTAATAACATCTTTTACCTCTCTAAACACCACATCTCGATTGTACACAACCTTCCTTGTTTCTAGGTTCCAAAGCTTCTAACCTTCCAAACCATCCTTATACCCAATAAAGATGCACCTTTCAGATTTACTATCCAACTTGGTTCTTTTATCATTTGGAACATGTACATATGCATCATATCCAAATACCGTCAGATGCGAAAGAGAGGGTTTCTTACCAATCCATACCTCATGTGGAGTCTTATCCTCCAACACTTATGAAGGTGATCTATTAAACACGTAACATGCAGTCTCCATTGTCTCTGCCCAAAATTCCTATCCTAACACGACACCACTGAGCATGCTTCTTTCCTTTTCCATCAACGTCCTATTCATTCTTTCTGCAACTCCATTTTTCTGAGTTGTGTATGGAGTGGTCTTCTACCATGCTATACCACAATTCTTACAAAACTCTTCAAATTCCTTCTTACAGAACTCTCCACCATTATCTGTCCTCAACACCTTTATCTTCTTCTCTGTCTAATTTTCTACCAGAGCCTTAAATTATTTAAACCTGTCAAAGACTTCAGATTTCTTCCTGAGGAAATATATCCATGCATTTCTCAATAGTTCATTTATAAATGAGACATAGTACATAAACTTACCCAGTGATGGAACCGAAACGGGTCTAAACACATCACTGTGCACAAGATCTAATATCCTTTTTTCCCTCTTAGCACCTAAGGAAAACTCACTCGATTATGCTTCCCATATACACAATGTTCACAAAAATTGAAATACATAGATAAATTAGACATACCTTCTATCGTACCATTACCATGTAGTATTTGAAGGCCCTCCTCTTCAATATGTCCAAGCCTTTCATGCCATAGCATGGTATTTTCTCCAGAGACCACTAGATTTTCTACTCTACTTTCAAGAACCACAGAACTATTGCACCCATCAATAACATTGCTACCCATAAGCTTGTACAAAGTTCTATTTTGAACTCCTTGCATCACTACCAGTGCTCCCCAAACCATCTTGCATGTATTTTTCTCGAACACTGTTTTTACACCTGCATCATCCATCTTGCTTACAAAAATAAGATTTTTGGCCAATGCAGGAATATGCAGAACACCAGGAAGTGTTCTAATCCTTCCACCTTACAACTTCATCTTGAATTTTCCACGGTCGATGATTCTAGCCTTCCTATCATACGCTAAGGAGACATCACCACTATCATATTTCTCATACTCGCATAACCACTCCCTCTAGGGATGTGAAGTGAAAGGATGCATCTGAGTCAATCAACCATCACGATCTAAATGTGTACTTGAAGAAGAATCTAAGTACACATCCCCCTTGTCACCCCCCTATTGTGCTTGATGAAATGTACAATGCCTGCTTCTAGTCGTGGAAATAATATAACACATATTGTTATAGCACCATTTACCACTTTTGATAGATTTTATGCTCTGGTTATGGCCTAAGGCAACCCTTCCTTTCTAGACTTGGTCCAAATTCTCAAAAACAGTGTTTTAATTCCCATACACTATTTTTCCCTGTATAAAAAGTGTGTACACACGAGTCAGTCTATACCCAAACCGCATATATGTGTTAAAACACTAAAAAATATATAGTCTCCTTAAATTTAGGCGAAGTTTATAGGTTTTACCTGTTACTCACCTACTATAGTCTGTGGCCCAACTGTTTCCCAATTAAAAAAACTAATTTGGAGAAGTATAAATAAACCTACATGGGAAGGCATAAGGGGGGAGAGATGAGATATTGATATTATAGTTGATTACATCCTTGATCAAGTATAAAGAAATACTTGTGCTTCTTGCACTCCCAAGTTATAGGAAACCTTTGTTTCCTTCTTTGAGGTGTCCATCATCTTTGTATGACATCCTGGTGTAGCTTTACAGAGGAGGGCTGGTGAGGCCTGGGTAGGACAGATATGGAGGACGGTTCCACTTGGAGCTTAAGGAAGACTCAAGTTGTAGTTTTCCACATTTCATTTAACTTACATCAATAAAGAAATGTTGTTATGTTCCCTATATTTATTGTGTTTATGCATTAATCTATGTTATGATTTACATATGAAATCTTATGTTAATGCTCATTTGCTCACATGCTTATATGATTTAACACCTATATCAGGAACATGCTTTCTATTACTACTGTTGTATATGATTTCTTTGGTAAGTTGCATGTTCTAAAGGCATTGGAAGGAGTAGAGGGTTTGGACCCAACATGATCGACCTCGAACGTAGGACCTTCGGGTAATACCTCTTCTTCCTACTTTAGTAGCTTAATCATTTAGACTGCTTGTCTGTGTGTTTCTTTATGTTGTATGGCCTCTGCTCTGTTGGGGTTTTCAACCCAAGACCCTAGGGTGTTTCCACCCACAACATAATTGGTGACTCCACTGGGGATAACATTCTTGTTTTTCCTAGTTTGGGTTGTTTGTTCTTGATTAAGGTTTGCTTTCTTGATTTCTTGTTTTTACAGTGTCAGTGAATTATTGGCTTCCCAGGCATCAAGTCTAATCTTTTGGATTAGGCCTTGATTTTTTATTTTTCTTAATTGAGTTTGTTATACGAGTTTTTTTAGGGATACATTAGCGTATACACGCTTGTTTCCTCAAATATACTCGCATATACGCGAGTTTCCTGTGTTTGAAATGCATGTACACGCCTCTGTGCCTTTACACAGTGGCGTATACCTAATTTTGAATTAATTTCTCAAAATCTTTTGCCTAGTTAAGTATGTTGCCTGGTGAATTTTGCTATTTTTTGGTCATTCACCATTATTAAAGCTCTGCTTTCTTGCAAGATTTCAATTTCGAATCTTCCTCTCAGTGAAAAACCTAGTTGACCTAGGATTGAATTTTGAGTAAGGTTTCATTTTGTGTTTTGGGTTCAAGGCTTCTATTAGAAGTTCTTGGTTGTTTTGGCTTTCCAAAACAAGAAATTGGTTTCAGTTTCGTTTATAACCCAACTTTTATATTGCTTTGCTTTTCTTTTCTTTTTGGTTGACATATTTTGTTTTTCATGGTTTTTGAGTGTCTCTTTGGCAATTTTGAGAGTCTTTCTTGAAATTCTATTGGTTTGCTGAAGTCTTTTATACTGTTGTTCAGATCAGTTAATGCAAGTTCGTAGTCCTTTCGCGTTTCAAGTTTCATTTTATTGATGAGTTGCATAAATTGCAAAGTTCAGGGACCCTTTATGCTTGTTTCTTGATCTTTGAAGTTTAGTATTATTTTGTGACCTCAAAAATTTCTTTGGGTTTTTAAAATAAAAAGACAACAAACATAGTTTTTTCCTTTCTTTTTCTTTTCGAGTTTTTGTTTTTGGTTTCTTTGTTTTTTTTTTAGCAATTGTGAACTTTTTTCGATTGGTTTTGCTTGGTTTCAAGGGAAGTTTGTCTTTGGATTTGTGCCCTCTTTATAGTCAAGTTGGCCTATTGATCTTGTGAAGGAACACATTTGCTTCTTGTATGAGCATCCATGCACCATCATTATAGTTTGCATTGCAACCATTTTAGTATTTTTGTTATATTTTGAGTGTGTGGAGTGTGTTTTATGGAAAAAGAAAAATTTGTTTATACAAGTTTATTCGTAGAAATTTATAGAAATCCCTTTTCATCGAAGAAAAATAGCTGCATTTTTATATATCTAAGTTTCTATTGATTTATTTTGCGTCAAAACACCATAAGTTTCACTCTCATTTTCCCCGTGACCTAAAGAACAACCCTTTAAAATCGAGCGCGCTTAATTAAAAATAACTAGAACATTTTTTGATTTGTCATTAGTTACACCAACAAGTCTAGCTCTTTAGGGCCTTGGAATAGGTGAGTGGAGAGTTAACTCTCCAAGGCCACTCAAATTGTTAAACATAGATGTTGAATAATGAGTGAAATCCAATGTTGTTGGAAAGACCAAGAAAGCTCTGTCACTGGGAGTCAAGCACGAGGGAGAGTGAAGGCAAGGAAGAGAGATAACCCCTCTCCTACTTGTTAGATCTCGCCCCGAGACTGTTATGCCCGGCTTTTGATACGAATTGGTGCCCATAGTTTCTATTCCTAGGGATCACTAGGTGGTTGCGGAGGGGAATCCCATGGCACCTGAGGTAGACTTTGCATCACATTCATTAGTACTTCTGGAGGGTACCCTTGCGAAGCTTGGGTGCTTGCACCGGAAAAGGCTTTTGTCTGGAGGTCAGCGTAACTGTTTCTGTTACCTTTGCTAGTAGGCTTTGGATGCTATTATCCCAAAATATATTTGGAAGGTCCCTTACTTCACTTTCTGGTATTTTGGTGTCTGGTCCTCATCACCCAGAGTGAAAATACTTGAAAGTTGCTTGATTGGTTGTATCTTTAGAGACTTTATAGTCGAGTGCTCTTTGCTCTTTGGAGTTAGTTGGCTTTAGGTGGATTTGTCTTGTCACTTTTGGACCTTAGATTCTGAGTGACCCACCTACCACTCCGCCGATCTTGAAATACTTTTGAAAGTTGTGGAGTTTCCTCCTTAAGGGAAAAGGTTTTGATTGTGCATCTCTCTTCCTTGGAAAGTCATTTGTACATTCCTGTAAGGGAAGGATTTGCGAATAAGTTTGGTATGGCCAATATTCTTGTGGAGGCCAACTAAGGAACCCTTCCAAAAGGGGATCCTTGTGCTTTTCCTTTCTTTGGAAACGTTGGTACCCCCTTGATGGCCACTTTGAATATTCCTAGATTGAATGTTGGACTACCAATTTGGCTGTGGTCCACTCTGAATATTCCAGATGTTCCTGAAGCTTCTTAGATGAATGCTTTATTTCAAGGGCATAAAATGGGTGTTAATTGTTCATCTTCTTTAAAAGAGAAATATAGGGTTCCTCTTCCTCCTCCCTCTTGTAATAAGAGATCTAAAAAGAAGAGAAAGAGGAAGACAAAGAAGAAGAATAGTTCTATCTAATCATCATCAACCTCTGCTAGTCATGTTGGAGGTGAGCTTTCAGTCATTGCAAGTCATGCTATGGACATAAGCCTAGTCATTGCAAGTCATACTAGCAATGAATCATCATCAACCTATGCTAGTCATGTTGGAGATGAACTTTTAGCTACTACAGGTCACATTGGGGGCATAAGTCTAGTCACTGTGAGTCATACTAGCAATGGGTCACGTACCCCTATGAGTCATATTTTTGTTGACTCACCTGCTTCTATGAGTGGGGTTGGGGGCACAAGTCCGATCTCTCTTTGGAAAGAATCACTAACCTTTGCGAGTCATGTTAGGGACTTTCCACCAACCACTGCTAGTCATGTTGGCAGAATGGATGTTGATTAGAAACCTAAGCGTATAAGTTTTAAACCTAAGTTCCCTTGTAAGATATTTAAGGGAGACCATCTTACTCATGTGTGCTCGGGTATTCCATAGGTACAAAGGATATGGTATGAGTCTTAAGGTTCTTTTACTCCTAAATTTGTTATGGTTTCTCAACAGTCTCATCAACCTTTGGTTGATGAAGTGGTCGATCCAGTGCAATCTATGGTTGATTCCACTCCTCTTTTGGGGGGTGAAGTACCTAACAACAAAGCCTTTTTTATTTCTAGTATAGAGTCTTCTAGTCTAAGGGACATTTCGGTCTCTTCGAATGCTCCCCCTCCAAGTTCTCAGAGTGTCTCCTTTGATTGGGATAATCTTGTTGAGCCTTGTCTTCCTTCTCTTGCACCTTTCTAGATAAAGTTTAGAGTTAATTCCACAAGCATTTATCGATGTATGGTGGATGAAGGATCCTCTACAAGTATTATATACTCCTTCACTTGGAAAGATTTGGGTTCTCCAAAGTTGTTGACAGCTAATAGTCAGTTGTTAGCCTATGATAGAAGACCTAGTGAATCTCTGGGTGTTCTTCCTCAATTTCCTATTACTTTAGGTGGGAAGACTGTTTTTATCGACATGATGGTGGTTGATCGCTCTTTAGACTTTAATATGCTACTTGGGCATGATTTTTTCTATGCTATGAATGTTGTGGTGTCTTCACTCTTTCAAGTGATGTGTTTTCCCCATAACGGAAATATTGTCACTATTGATCAGCATGCATCTGATAATCACCACCCTAATTCAAATTTACTACAGAATATCCCTTGGTTTGTCCCAAGTGTTCAAGTAGACTCTACCCTACCAATGGTGAACTATGTGGCATTGAATCCTCAATGTTCAATTGCTTTTGAGAAGGATCCTTTGAACTATTATTTTCCTTCTTAGGACTTGGTCCTGATAGTTGACCAAGTGATTCCTCCTATGGGGAATGGGACCCCTTAATTCCCTCTTTTGATCCTTGTAGTTCTCATGATTTCTTGGAGTTTGATTTCCCTTCATAGGAGGAACTTTTTGAAGCCATGAGTTTTTAATACCAAAGGAGTCCTTGGCTTGAGCCCTGTAAGGGGTTTGTCCAGAAGAAATATTATGCGTAAGCCACACGACTGCGTGGTTCCCTATGCCATATTGTACATATAAGGTACACATTTTCAAGTTTTGTTTTCTGTAACACAATATTTTATCTGAAGTTTATATATGGGATGTATTTACTTCTTGTCTAGTGTTCCTATTTATGTCTATAGAACTCGGAAGACTTCTCCTTTGGACTTTTTTATGGTTGATCTGCTCTGACAGGTATTGGTTCTCAAAACTGGCATATAGGTTAGGTTTCTCACCTACATTGTGCATTTATCAGTTTCCTTTTCCATTTTCTGGCCTCAAGATCGACCCCACCAAGATATGATGCAAAACCTTCTCATTGCTTAGAAGTGTCATAACTTGTGTGGTAGAGCCTACCTTATCATGGGCGCCCTAGTAGTACCTCGTTGTCACTTGGCACCCATGCTGAAATTTTGTTCTTAGGCTCGGGAGTCCTCTTTAGTCCCACCATGAATTTGCGATGAAGCCTCATTCCTCTACTTCTTCGCTATTTTTCTGGTTTTATAGCCTAGAGGCTCCTTTGTGTTGAGTTGTACTGCTGCATTGCAAGTTGACCATTTGTACCTTTTGGCCTTAAGCTGGCTTCACCTGGACTCATTTTTAAGCCACCTTTTGACCATGTATTTTGTGAAATCAACCTTGCAATCGCTTAGCCTCTGCAACTTGGCACCCTCTTACCCATGGAAAGAACATTCCTTTGAGTGTCATTGACCAGTTTCATCACCTTGCACTGAGCGCATGAATGTTCCCCTCTCAGGAACTAACGCATCTGTACTTGGACACTCATTATTTCCATTGTACCATAGGAATTATTTTATTCTTTTTCAAGCTTCATAAATATGAAAAACACAAAAATAATAAAAATTGTATATTCCAAAAAGAGCGGGAATAGGACATTACTTCCATAATTTATGGCAGCTAGAGTCAATTGTGTTGCCCTTGAACAAAGCACTAAAAATAAGTCTTTCCTCCATTGGGATGGGCTTTAGTTTGACATAGGAGAGCCTTAACGTTGTTATTGAGTCAATACTCCTTCGGTTGGTTATCTCTTCTAATCATATGGAGAGTTTGTTCATGCCTCTTGCATGACAAACTTATACAAAGTTATCATATGCTGCCATGTAGTCACATTTGAGTCGTGCTCTTTTTCAAGGGAAGTAAACCTGGATTGGCCTTTCTGCGATGTCTCTTGACCCATTTTTAGTTGGCCATCCCTGGTTGTCAGAGTCATGTTCATTATCACATCATCTATTTGGTCCTTTTCTCATGTTGGTTTGAGAAGGTCTCCACTAACTTCTTGCTGGCGAGTCTTGCTCTTATTGACTATGAAAAATTTCTATGAGAGTGGATCTAGAGCTGCACCCTGGCCCTATTTTCATTATTGATAGGTCACCTTGTGCTCAGCATAGATCAGTATCATGGGTCTTTGAATGAGTGTTTTCCCTTGTGCTCGACGTCAGTTTTTATTATCACACATTGGGATTCATGCAGTACCTTGGTTTCCACTTGACCCTATTGGTGGATTCCTCGCCTCTGTGTCAGCTTTCTTTATTGGTTGGTTCAGAGGGTTTCTATTGTATTCTAGCTACATCCGGAAATGTGCTTTAGTTGGGTTAGTACATCTTTATTCGTCTGATTCCTTCCACATTATTGGCCTACGGGTTACACTCGTGCTAGGTTGATGAAGGATGCCTTAATGCCTTCCTTCCAATAGATATTTTCCCATCAAATTCAACTCATTCCTCTGGGAAAAAGTTCTAGAGTCCATTTAGAAGTACCTTAGGGTTTGCAGTCATTAGTGGAAGAATCCTTCACTATTGACAATGGGAAAACATCATTGTTTCCTGATTGATAGATTCTTCCAAGTGTTCGACTTTAGCTCATTTATTCGCACTTGTTAGACTGTACTGGGTACCTTGTCTCTCATCATCATTATCGGTGAGTAGTCTCACGTTTGTAAATGGTATAAATCAATGACTAGTAATCAAATGATTTCTCACATGATCGACTTCATATCATTTATTCCCATTGTGTAGAAATGTACCACGGTGGTCGGTGAAGACCTCGGGTTTTCATCAACATTTTTTGGCTCACTTGTCAATTACTCCTGTTTTTGCTAGTTGACACCATCCACCTTATATGTTGCAGTTCATTACAGCAACATCCTATATGTTGGCACCCGAGTTGCATGTAGTATGATTTGTTCCACTATTTGACTTGGTACTTTTTGGAACAGCTTTATGGCTTCAGTGGTCAGCTTTCTAATTCAACATCATTGATCAGTTCTTTATATGTGATATTGAGACATGTACTTCTATGGATATGATCGGACGATCCACTATGTATTTTCAATCCTTTTATACTTGTATACATATTGGATACACTTTTCGTATTTGATATGTGGACATGCTTTATTATCTCTGAACATGGGTATGCCCACCTCAGACAAAAACTTTCTTTCTGATCTCTTCCACTAGCTTGGCAGGTTGAATTCCAGTGAACTCCTCTCAGGTCTCAGTAGGATTCCTTCTATACACTTAATACATTTCGACCATCACGTACCCCTTCTGACCTTATATATTAGGGGGCATCTGTTATAGCACCATTTACCACTCTTGGTAGATTTGATGCTCTGGTTATGGCCTAAGGCAACCCTTCCTTTCCAGACTTGGTCCAAATTCTAAAAAATAGTGTTTTAATTCCCATACGCTATTTTTCCCTGCATAAAAAGCATGCAAACGTGGGTCAGTATATACCCAACCTACGTATATGTGTTAAAACATGAAAAAATATATAATATCCTTAAATTTGGGCGGAGTTTACATGTTTTACATGTTACTCACCTACTATAGCGCGTGGCCCAACTGTTTCCCAACTGAAAAAACTAATTTGGAGAAGTATAAATAAACCTCCATGGGAAGGTCTAAGGGGGGGAGAGAGATGAGATATTGATATTATAGTTGATTACATCCTTGATCAAGTCTAAAGAAATCCATGTGCCTCCTACACTCCCAAGTCATAGAAAACCTTTGTTTCCTTCTTTGAGGTGTCCATCATCTTTGTATGACATCCTGGTGTACCTTTAAGGAGGAGGACTGCTAAGGCCTGGGTAGGATAGATCCTAAGGACGGTTTTGCTTAGAGCTGGAGGAAGACTCGGGTTTTAGTTTTCCACATTTCATTTAGCTTACATCAATAAAGAAATGTTGTTTTATTTCTGATATTTATTGTGTTTATGCATTAATCTATGTTATGATTTACATACGAAATCTTACGTTAATGCTTATTTTCTCACATGCTTATAAGATTTAACACCTATATCATGAACATGATTTCTATTATTGCTTTTGTATATGATTTTCTTGGGTAAGTTGCAGGTTCTAAAGGCATTGGAAGGAGCCGAGGGTTTGGACCCTGCGGGATCGACCTCAAACGTAGGACCTCTGGGTAATACCTTTTCTTCCTACTTCAGTAGTTTAAGCATTTAGACTGTTTGTCTGCATGTTTCTTTATGTTGTATGCCCCAACAAAGTGGAGGGCATACAACATAAAGAAACACGTAGACAAGCAATCTAGATGCTTAAAATATTGAAGTAGGAAGAAGAGGTATTACTTGAAGGTCCTACGTTTGAGGTTGATCTCGCAGGGTCCAAACCCTCTACTCCTTCAAAGGAAGTCTTTATAACTTGCAACTTACCTAGGCAAAGCATACACAATAGTAGTGATAGAAAGCATGTTCATTATATAGGTGTTAAATCATATAAGCATGTGAGCAAATGAGCATTAACATAAGATTTCATATGTAAATCATAACATAGATTAATGCATAAACACAATAAATATCAAGAACATAAGTGCATTTCTTTATTGATGTAAGCTAAATGAAATGTGGAAAACTACAACCTGAGTCTTCCTCCAGCTCCAACTGAAACTGTCCTCCGGATCTGTTCTACCCAGGCCTCAGTAGTCCTCGTCCGTAAAGGTACACCAGGATGTCATACAAAGATTATGGACACCTCAAAGAAGGAAACGGAGATTTCCTATAACTTGGGAGTGCAAGATGCACAGGGATTTATTCATACTTTATCAGGGATGTAATCAAATATAATATCAATATATCATATCTCTCCCCCCTTAAGCCTTCCCATTGAGGTTTATTTATACTTCTCCAAATTAGTTAGTTAGTTAGTTTGTTTGCTTGTTTTGTTTTTTTTTTTTTTCTTTTTCAGTTGGGAAACAGTTGGCCACGGTCTATAGTAGGTGAGTAATAGGTAAAACCTATAAACTTTGCCTGAATTTAAAGAGATTAATATATATATATATATAATATATATATATATATATATATATATAATATATATATATATATATATATATATATATATATATATATATATATATATATATATATATATATATAATATATATATATATATATATATAATATATATATTATATATATATTAATATACTATATATAATATATATATATAATATATATATATATATATAATATATTTTGTTTTAAGACATATATGTAGGTTGGGTATATACTGACCTGCGTGTGAACACTTTTTATACAGGGAAAAATGGTGTATGGGAATTAAAACACAGTTTTTTAGAATTTGGACCAAGTCTAGAAAGGAAGGGTTACCCTAGGCCATAGCTAGAGCATCAAATCTACCAAGAGTGGTAAATGGTGCTATAACAGATACCCAACACAAAATACTATCACATCCATTAGAAAGTTCTACTATTGGCCAAATTTGAAGAAAGAAGTGGTTGATTTTGTGTCTAAATGCATAGAATGTTAGCAAGTGAAGGTTAAATGCAGGCTTCCAACAGGATTATCTTAGCCCATTCCCATTCCAGAATGGAAATGGGAGGGGATCTCTATGGATTTCATCACAATTTTCCTAGAACCTCCAAGCAACATGATTTAGTTATGGTTGTTATTGACAAATTGAGCAAGGTAGCTCATTTTGTGATAGTAAAGTCCACCAATTTAGCTAGAAAAAATCCTCATAAAGGAGATTGTGAGACTGCATGGAATTATAAAAAAAAAAAAAAAAAAAAAAAAAGAAAGAAAGATAAATATTCTAATTTCACTTCAAGATATTGGAAGGAACTACTTGTAACGTTGGGGATGAAGTTGAAATTCAATACAACATATCATCCATAGACAGAAGGGAAAACAAAGAGGAAAAATAGGATCCTCGAGAACATGTTGAGGATGTATGTGATGCATCAACCCAAGAAGTGGGAGGAGTAGTTTCCACTTGTATAGTTTGCATACAATAATGGATACCAAAAATCAATAAAGTTTAGTCCATTTGAGGCAATGTATGTGACGATTTGCAATATTCCAATTAGCTGGGGTGATCCAGTGAGCAGGGTCCTTATTGGGTCTAACATGCTCAAGGAAATGGAGTAGCAAATTCACATCATCAAGTAGAATTTGAAGGTGGCAGATGATAGTTAGAAAAACTATATAGATAAGAGTAGGTTGCATAGATAGTTCCAAGTTGGGGAAGATGTTTTCTTGAGAATAAAACCTGATAATATTTCTTTGAATATCGATTCATATGCCAAGTTGGAACCACAGTATTGTGGGCCTTTTGAGATCCTTGAAAGTATTGGACTAGTGGCCTATACGCTGGGTTTACCTCCTTTAGTTAGTTCATGATGTTTTCCATGTTTCTTTGCTTAAAAGATGTATGAGATTATTATTATCTTCTTGATTGGCATGTGCTACAAGTTGAGCCAGAGGGAGAGTTCCAGCTAGAGTCATTGTGCATTCTAGATTAGAGGAGTCTCATGCTCTTGAATTGAGTCATAGATCAAGTCAAAGTGCAATGGAGCCACTTTGGACACTAGGAAGCAACTTGGGAAATGACTGACTCTATGGGAATATCATATCCCTCTTTTATTGTTGGTTCATGCAAATGTATACATGTTGTAAATATCGTATAAGAGTTGTACATATAAAGCTCTACAAAATAGTATGTGTTTTTTTATTTTATTTCCTATGTTGCATATGGATAGAGAACACTGAGGGTGGTTTTCCCTCAAGGGGGAGGGGTTTGTGATATCCACAACCATGGTTCTCTCATTATATCTAATGTAAATACTTTTCACAAAAAATATAATAAAGATGGGGGATGAGCGAGGGACATGGATTCCAAGGGATGGGTGGTTGATTTCTTGGGATGTTATGTTTCCTTGCTGCAAGAAAACGTCAATTGATTATGACAACCATTAAAGGTTGGTTGGTGAAAATTTTAGGGCCTAGTACTTTTAGGATTAATCGAAATGCAAGAGAAGTATGCAAACCGTGCTGCTTTGGGAAACATTACAAGGCAAGAAGGACAAAGAAATTTATGGAAAAAGATAGCGGAAAAAAAATCGCTATGAAGGAATATAATCATAAGGAAGGGAGTGCATTTTAGGAATGATCATTTAGGTACAGGCAAGGAGGACTTTCTCTAGAGGAGAGACAGAAGCCACATAGAAGAGGAGGAACTCATCTTTGTAATACATGAGTGATAATGAAGGGATATTGGATCTATTACTGGGCTCTAGGAGGAGCTAATTCAATTTTGGTTGAGTAATAGGAGCACGTCCAGACTTCCTTCAGGTGAGGTTTAATATGAGGGTGCCCTTGGGGCTGGAGGGTGGCGATGTCATTCTCTAGACTCCCTTGACAACCTAGGGTAGATATTAGGCCTCAAATTCTTGGTAAGGAAGCCCTAAAATCCCCTTTGCTTGCATTTCATCTGGTTCTTGGCAGTGAGTTTTGGATTCCCTTCATTGGGTGGAACCACTATGTTGCATGCTTTTGTGGTGGAGGTGAAGCCTCTAGATTCCCTAGCATGTGTGATGGTGTTAGATAGTTGTACGATGGAGGTGGAAGGCATTTGGATTCCCTTTGAATTTTTTGACTATATAATAGTTGGTGGGTGGAGGTAGAAGCACCTCTCGAGTCCCTGTTCAGCTAGAAATTGGTGTATACTCTCTTGAACAAGACCATCTCAGCCTCTGGAATCTAGCTCAGGGGCGATAACTGCAAGTGAGAATTGGCTGCATCTATCTACAGTTGGGTGGAGAATCATATTCCCTGACTCAGTTTCTATGAAATCTTATAAGATAAGTGATATTTTGTATTTTTTTAAATGATAATGAATGTATGTTGCATTTCTGGTTTGGAATGGTGTTGTAGAGAAATATTCATGACTACATTCTAACATTATAACAACAAATAGTATATTGATAAATTCCCTTACATGATAAAAATGATTGTTTCATTTCTAGGTTGAAATGGTGTGTGTATGAAATTCTTGACTGTGTTGTTAATAACACACAAACGAATAACCTTTTGTGCAAAGTTTAAAGGCATTGAAATGATCCATATGAATCTAAACCAAATCATACCAATGATTAAGATAAGAACTCCTTCTATTATAGTATAATGGTTACATGGAGGACAACTTGTGTTGACATGTTCTATGTGTAATTTGTTGAAGGTGTTGGTTACCATACCTAGTTGTTATGACATTGCATTGTATTAATGTCATGGAATTCCACCTTACTTAACATAATGACGTGTTATCTTACATAAGGGTATTTTTTAGCTTGCTCTGATAAATTCCCTGGTGTCAAGCTACATTGTTCACTTAACTAGGTTTTAGTCCTAGGATTTATGTGCTCTCTCGAGTAGGGAATGACCTCGTAAGAGGGATTGCCTTGTTTTGTATTTTTGTATTTTTGGCAAGATGCATTTATGCCCTAGTTGTAATAATGTTGAACCTTCTTATGCGAGAATCCATCTCCTGTGTAACATCTCAACACTGACATGTTGTGGTAGATCCTTGCTTGAATGGCTAGTAACAACCATGTTGTTCAAGGTGATAATATCTCATCTAGGAGGGATGGTTTTTTTCCCTACTAATAGCCAAAGTCCCTTGAAACCCTTAATATGTGGCAAGTCTTTCTTCTAGGGTTGCGGTGAAACATAGGGTTCACCTTGGCATGTTGCGAGAGAGATATAGGCCCTTCAAGAGTCCATAAGTTATTAGCTAGGAGAAATCGAAAGGATACCAGTGAATTCATGCCTATAATTCCATGTCCTTAAATGGGGAATACTTGAAGGTCGAGAACTGATCCACGATGCACTTGCCCATAAGGCTTATGCCTATATTTAGACCTAGAGTAGGGACTTCCCATTATTTTGAGGAGGGATGGTCTAGCATCATGGATTTCATCATGCCTCATGAATCTTGTGGATTTGGGAAGAGTGACTCTAGCTTGAGCTAAGGAGGGATAACACAGTAAGTGTTTTGCAGACTGTGCTATCCATGAATGATAATTGGTGCAAGTCTAGATGCTTACAGAGCCAATGGGACCAAACCATGATCAAAACATTGTTTGAGTGGAAAAGTAAGTAGAGGGGGATCGAGACTTCATGAAAAACCACATGATTCAAGATCGAGAAAATCACACATACCCTAGCATAACCTCCATAAGAAGGCCATGGCATGGGTCTACTAAAGGCAATGTTGTGGTGAAGTAAATTGGAGGACCTACCTTATAAAAATTAGTCAAGTAAACCTTACCCAATGTTCAGATAGAAACCTCACCATGGAATCCATGTATTTGTTGCCTTAGATGATGTCTTATCACAATCGCGCATAAACTAGGATGGCATGTCCTAGAGGTTTAAAGGGGAGTGGTTGAGAAGAATCATGGGTATGACTAGGCATAGGGCCAGTGAAGTGTACAATGAAATGACAGATTAAGTTCCCATTGTTCGGAATGGATCCCACATTACAGCTCATCCTGACAGCAATATTCCCATACATATTGCAGGGGAGCTCACTTTTAGCAAGCAGGATGACATGGGGCTAGGACAGGGTGGCCTCTATGTAACCCCAATTGCACTAGGTTTGGTGTAGGGTGGGCCATGAGACAACTCATCATGTAGTGCTCATCCCAGAAGTTGGTTGTGAAATGCAATGGTGAAGGTTCAAGATGATTTGGTATGGGATGTCGTGGCATTGAAATGTTGTGGACAAACTTGAAGAAAGAGTTGTGTGAAGGTATGACCCACCAGTCCACATAAACTGGAGGCAATACCCCGGTGATATATCCTGAAAGTTGTTCATGAAATGCAATGAGGATGAGTCAGGATGAAGTGTCCTGGAGGTCCCATCTTGGAGGTGCAAAGAGGAAAAATCGAGGAGAGAGTCGGGATGATGGGACTGGGGTGATATGGTGGGCTAGCACAAGGGAAGAGGCCATAGAGATGGGGCCCATGTGATCATGACTTGTAGCCATAGGTGGATGTTTTAGCCCTTAATCCATATGCCCATGCATTGTGATGATGGGTGGGGCATAACTCCAATAGACAACAAATATCTCTTTCAGGGATATGATGGTAGAGGTGAAATTGGAACAACCCCCCTTGTTATGTCAATTGGGAGAAGGGGGGGTGGTTCAATTTCTATTTGTTTTTGGATGGGTAGAGGTCTTTTTTACCATCGTATGGGGGCCTCAAAACCCTAGGTTGCAACTGTGATTGTGACCTGTTGTCTGTTCATTAATGAGTGATCATATTGATCCGACACAACTATTCACTAACTCTCGATCTCCCCAATCGACTATAATTCTCTGATCGGGTTGGTAGATAATTGGGACTACTAGGTCATAGAGCGGAGTAACATGGTGAATTGTTATATGTTGGTGTAATGCCTAATTAAGGTATGGATGGGATCCATCAGATATGAGTGTGTGGCATATATTATGCTAGCATATTGTTACTATTCCCACCCATATATATGTGTGTGTGTGTGTGTGTGTGTGTGTGTGTGTCTATATATATCAAGGTTATGAAAACTCTAGTCATAAGACTTGTTTATGAGTCTCTAGAGGAAGTGTGGTAACCTTAATTAAATAATATTGTTGGGAGAATTGATAGGGAAATATGATAATAAGAGACAAAAGAAAAAATTGTATCCCATTCTACTAACAACATAAGAGGAATGAAATTAGTAGTAGCCATCCCACTAAGGTAACTGGGGTGTGTTACAGGTGGTATTAGAGCATCCAATTTCAACACTTGGACTAGATGGGCTCTATCATGAGCAAGTGAGGACAAAATACCCTCAAGAAAATTTCACATTAATTTTTAGAAAAATAACAAAGAAATTGTTTAGGTGTTTAAATCCGTTCTATAAATCATTGATTGTAGCCTGGTACCAACAGTTGGTATTTCTTGTTATATTATTGATGCATATGAAATATTGAATATCATGGGTATACTAACATAGTTGTTTTTTCACAACATAGATCTCCATGGCAGCTTCATGAATTCAAGGTTCATGATTATGATTGTGCTTATTTATTTACCACATGAAATATTTAACAATGTGTGTGATTGAAAACACATCACAAGCAACATAAGACAAAGGAAAACACAGAAATGAGGACTAGAATGGTGCAATATAGTTTCGATCAATCACAACATGGAAGTGAAGAAGTCAAGGCCAATGAAGAAGAAAGATTAGATGACTAAGGGGAAGGGGCTCACTCTCCAGATTGGATGGATACTCTGAGAAGCCTAAGGGATGAGGTTAGAAGCTTCAAGGAAGATAATGAGAGACTGGTGAGAGCTCAAGAGAGACAAGATGAGATAAATGTAGTCACTTTGTAAAGTCTCTCATATTTATAAAGATAGAGGTAACCTGAGATGAGGGCTAGTCATAAGAGGAGGATTCATTAGGAGTCATAAGAGAAAAAAAATGGAGTAGATGGTAGCAGGTCCAAGAAGAGGCATAGGTAGGAAACTGAGGATACTGTGTGGGGAGTAGCACCTTTAAACACCTCAAGAGGAAGAACTAGCACTTTTGTGCATCACTCTAGAAGGTCATCTAGTTCTACTACTAGGAGGTACCTCCATCACTCTCATCATCACCATCATCATCCACAGGGAAAAAAGGAAAAGGATTACATGCTAAAGGAATTAAATAAATCCAAGCCATCCACATTCGATGGGGATATGAAGAAATGAGAAGAGGAAAAATATTGGTTTCTTAGCATCAAGAAAATTTTCAAAATTCATGATTATTTTGATAATATGAAAGCCAGGATCACCATCTACAGATTGAAAGGAAAAGCAGACATATGGTGGGAAGATTTGACAAATGTTAGAGGCATTTTTGAGAAGGAATTGACTTGGAATGAATTTGAAAATCCCTTCAGAGGTCAATATTTTCTTAAGTGATATTATGATGGTAAAGAAAAAGAGTTCTATGAACTCAAGATGGGATAAATGAAAAATGATGAGTATGTCACTAAGTTCCTAGAATAGTTGAGGTATGTGCCATATCTCAAGGATAAAAAGCCAATATTCAAAGATTTATTAGTGGGTTGTCTATGACATTCAGAGACAAAATTGAATTGTTGCAACCTCAAACGCTGAATGCCTCCATTAAAAAACTAAACATAGCTATG
The DNA here is from genome assembly GCA_000404065.3 of Pinus taeda. Classification (NCBI taxonomy): domain Eukaryota; kingdom Viridiplantae; phylum Streptophyta; class Pinopsida; order Pinales; family Pinaceae; genus Pinus; species Pinus taeda. The sequence continues at coordinate 61,450 of APFE031149996.1, read as the reverse complement.
AGAAGGAAAAACACGGACCAAAATCAAAAAGCGATTGAAAGGCTAGGGATAATGTTGAGCATAAAAATAAATGCCTCAATAAATCCACATTTCAAAAGGAAGGTAAGCTAAAATATGCTATGAATAGGTTCAAGCAGAAAACCAAATTAGTTGCTAAAGGAATTGCATCGTAGCTAACAACAACAGAGCGGTGAAAATCATAAATTAAGGAGTAGCTAAAATGTTGGATGTGTGGTGAAAATCACAAGAAAAGAGACTTCTCGTACCAGAGAAATGTTGGACCAAATATTTACAGTGTCCAGGAGGTTCGCACAGTGGGTGATGTAGCTTAGAGTTTTCCCATAATTTATTCAGTTGTAGATAATCACCAAATAGACCACTAGGAATCCATCATTGAGATGGAGGCTCAGTTGTGTAATCAAATTGTTTCTATTCTAATTTATCCCAGTTCTAACTATATCTATGTAAGCCCAGAGCATGTTCAAAAATGAAACTTGGCTAAGGAAGTGCATGTAGAACCATGGTTGGCTCAATTTGCAACCAGAACAAAAAGAAAGATTAATCAATGGGTTATATTATGTGTATTTGAGATCAGTGTCATGCCCACAACAAGACATTTGAATTTATTGCCATTGGGTGCATATAAGATATTATTGGGCGTGCATTGGTTGTGCTTGCACACGACCAAAGTGGATTGTTTTGAAAAGTAAATTTAATGCCTCGATGAGCAAGGAGAAAGAAGAGTTTTGCAGGGCATGAGAAATCCTACTTTAGTGAGGTTAATCACGACTATGCGAGCCAAGCGTAGTAGCAGAAAGGGATGCATGTTATTTGCAGTGCAAGTATCTAGTGATGAGAAATCCAATATTGACACCAAAAATAAGGAAAATGATATGCTAGAAAGATATAAGATCCTACGACAGTATGCAGATGTGTTTCCAGTGGAAGTTCCTGGACTACTTCCTCACAGAGAGAAATTTTTATATTGAGTTGGTACCTGGAGCAGCACCAACATCCAAGGAACCATACATGATGAGTACCCTTGAGTTGGTTGAGATAAAATTGAAGCTAAATGAGTTACTGGAAAAATGATATATAAGGCCAAGTGTGTCACCATGGGGAGCTCCAATACTCTTTATTAAGAAGAAGGGTGGGACCCTTATATTATGCATTGATTACACACAATTAAGAAAGGTGACCATAAATAATAGGTACCCATTGTCATGGATTGATTATCTCTTGGATAAGTTGAGGGGTGCAACAACCTTCTCCAAGATTGAATTGAGTTCAGGAAATCATCAAGGAAGGATTAAGGAGGAGACATTCATAAGACTTCTTTCAGGAAAAGATATGGGTACTATGAGTTTTCAATGATACCCTTTGGGCTTACTAATTCCCCTACCACTTTCATGTGCTAAATGAACAGTGTGTTGTGTCCTTATTTGGACAAGTTTATCATTGTATTTTTTGATGACATATTAATGTAGTCAAAGACTGAGGAAGAAAATTAAAAGCATTTGGCTGTAGTACTATAGTTGTTGAGGGAGTACACTCTCTATGTAAATCTGAGCAAGTGTGAATTATTCCAATCACATATACACTATTTGGGACATGGTTTCTCCAAGGGATATCAGTTGATCCAGAGAAGACCGAGGCCATAATGGAGTGGCCAAAACCGAAGATTGTGAGTGAGATCATATCATTCATGGAATTGGAAAGTTATTATAGGAGGTTTATCATAAACTTATCCAAGATAGGTCATCCTATCACATCATTACAGAGAAAGGAAAAAAAAATTAGTGGATAGCCAAGTGTGCAACAAGCTTTGAGAATTTGAAGCGATTGCTCACAATTGCACCAATGTTGAGGATTGCAGATCCTGACAAGGATTTTGTGATGTGCACAGATTCCTGTAAGGAAGGGCTCAGTGGAATCTTGATACAGGAAGGAAAGGTAGTATGTTATAACTCAAGGAAATTGAATGAGCATGAGGTAAATTACGTGACTTATGACCTAGAGTTTGCTTCCATCATTCATACGTTGAAGACATGGAGGCATTACCTCCTCGGCAGGAAAATTACACTTATGACAAACCATAGTGGGCTTAAGTATTTGTTTGGGCAACCCATGTTTAACACAAGAGAGGCTAGATGGTTGGCCATACTTAGCAAGTTTGACTCTGAGATCAAGTACGTTAAAGGCAAAGAGAACAAGGTTGTTGATGCACTTAGTAGGAGAATTGAAGTTAATTATTTGGAATCCATAAGCTATTAAAAAATGGACTTAGTAGGAAGGGTCAAGAATGCAAGACAACATGATGAAAAATATCAGCAATGAGAGAAAAGTTACTGCAAGATGGTGGGTATGAGGAATATCACCTTACTGCTGAAAACCTAATTAGGTACAGGAATTTACATTCCAAATGATGATTAATTGAAGAGGCTCATAATGAGAGAGTTCCATTTCAAGCCACATTCAGGCCACCCAGGGTACCAAAGACTCTCACACCCATTAAAATGCTCTACTATTGGCCAAATTTTGAGAAAGAAGTGGCTAATTTTATGGCTAAATGCATAGAGTGTCAGCAAGTGAAGGTTGAATGAAAGCATCCAATAGAGTTATTGCAACCTATTTCCATTCCAGAATGGAAATGGGAGTTGATCTCCATGGACTTCATCATAGGTTTTCCTAGAACCTCTAGGAAACATGATGTAGTTATGGTGGTTGTTGACAAATTGAGAAAGGTAGCTCATTTTGTAGAGGTCAAATCTACAACAACTAGTGAGGTGGCACAAATATTTATAAAGGAGATTGTGAGGCTACATGGAATTGCCAAGAAAATTATTTTAGATAGATATGCTAAGTTCACTTCAAGAATTTGAAAGGAACTATTTTCATGTTTAGGGATGGAATTGGCATTTAGTGCATCATATCATCCATAGATGGATGGGCAAACAAAGAGGAAAACTAGGATCCTTGAGGACATGTTTAGGATGTATGTGATGTGTCATCCCAATAAGTGGGAGGAGTATATTCCACTTGTAGAGTTCGCACACAACAATGGATACCAAGAATCCATAAAGATGAGTCCATATGAGGCACTATATGGGAGGAGTTGCAATACTCCTATTAGTTGGGGTGATCCAGTGAATAAGGTCCTTATTGGGCCTGACATGCTTAAGGAAATGAAGCAAAAAATTCATATCATCAAGTAAAATTTGAAGCTAGCACATGATAAGCATAAGAGCTATGCAAATCAACATAAGGTGCATAAAGAGTTTGAATTTGGGGAACATGTTTACTTGAGAATCAAACCCAAAAAGAGTTCCTTGAATATCAGGTCATGTTTCAAGTTGGCACTAGGGTATTGTGGACCTTTTGAGATCCTTGTAAGGACTGGACTAGTGACCTATACGCTAGCTTTACCTCCTTTATTTAAAGTTCATAAATCTTTTCATGTTTCTTTTCTTAAAAGATATGTACGATATTTTGATCATGTTCTTGATTGTTTTGTGCTATAGGTGGAACAAGAGGGAGAGTTGCAGCCATAGCCACTATGCATTCTAGATAGGAGTAGTCTCATGCTCCAAAATCGAGTCATAGAGAAATTCAAAGTGTAGTGGAGGCACTTTGGGCCCGAGGAAGCTACTTGGGAAATGGAAAACTCCATGAGTACAACATACCCCTCTTTGTTTTTTGGTTGAAGAAAATGTATACATGTTGTAAATATTGTATAAGAGTTGTACATATAAATCTCCACAAAATATTTTGTGTGTCTTAATTTATTTCTTGTGTTGCATATGGAAAGAGAACACCAAAGGTGTTGTTCCTTCAAGCGAAAGGGGTTTGTGACAACCCCAACCATGGTTCTCTCATGATATGTAATGTAAATAATTTTCACAAAAAATATAATAAAGATGAGGGATGAGTGAGGGACACAGATTCCAGGGACTAGTTGGTTGGTTTCTTGGGATATTAAGTTTCCTTGCTGCAAGAAAACCTGAACTGATTATGACAACCATTAAAGGTTGGTTGGTGCAAATTTTAGGGCTTGGTACTTTTCGGATTAATGGAACTACAAGAGAAGTACGTAAACCATGCTTCTCTAGGAAACATTACAAGGAAGGAAGGACAAATAAATTTATGGGAAAAAGATAGTAGAAAAAAGTTGTTTCATAGGAAGAGAATCACAAGGAAGGGAGATCATTCGAGGAATTCTCATTTAGGTACAAATAAGGAGGTATTTTTCTAGAGGAGAGAAAGAAACCATGAAGAAGAGGAGGAACTCATATTTAAAGCATGAGAGTGATAGTGGAAGCATATTGGGTCTATTGTTGGGCTCTAGGAGAAGCTCATTCAATTTTGGTTGAGCAATAGTAGCACAAATAGAATTCCTTCAGGTGAGGTTTAATCTCAGGGTACCCTAGGGGGATGGAGGGTGGAGATGGTATTCTATGGATTCCGTTGACATATTAGGGTAGTGATTAGGCTTTAGATTCCTAGTAAGGAATCCCTAGAGTCTCCTTTTCTTGCTTTTCATCTGGTTCTTGGCAGTGAGCTCTGGATTCCCTTCATTGGGTAGAACCATTATGTTGCTTGCTTCTATGGTGGAGGTGAAGCCTTTTGATTCCCTAATGTGTGTGTGGTTGTTGAATAATTTTAGGGTGGAGGCAGTAGGCCTCTAGATTCCCTGTGAATTTGTTGACTATTGAATAGTTAGTGGGTGGAGGTAGAAGGACCTCTAGAGTCCTTGTTTAGCTAGAAGTTGGTGTATAATCCTTTGAGTAAGACCATCTCAGTCTCTGGAATCTAGCTTGGGGGTGATAGCTACAAGTGAGAACTTTCTACAACTATCTATATTTGGGTGGAGAGTCATAATCTCTGACTCAATTTCCCCGAAAGCTTATAAGATAGGCAATCTTTTGTAGTTTTTTAAATGATAATGAATGTGTGTTTCATTTCTGATTTGGAATGGTGTTGCAGAGCAATATTCATGACTACATTCTCACATTATAACAATCAATACTATATTGTTCAATACCATTACATGATAAAAAGTATTATGTTGCATTTCTGGGCTAAAATGGTGTGTCGTATGAAATTATTGATTGTGTTGTTAATAACACACAAACTAATAACATAATGTGCAAAGTTTAAAAGCATTTAAATGATGTATAAGAATCTAAACCAAATCACAACAATGAGTAAGATAAGGACTCCTTCTATTACAATATAATGGTTACATGGAGGATAACCTATGTTGACAGGATCTATGAGTAATGTGTTGAAGGCGTTGGTTATCATCCCTTGTTTTTGTTCCACTACATTGTAATAATGTTGAGGAATTCCTCCTTACTCAACGTAGTGACCTATGATCTTACATAAGGGGATTATTTAGCCTGTTGTGATAAATTCCCTGGTGTTGGGCTACATTTTTCACTTGACTAGATTTTCATCCTAGGTTCTATATACACTCTTGAGCAGGGCATGGCCTCATAAGAGGGATTAACTTGTTTTATAATCTTATTTTTTAAAAAAGATGCATTTCCTCCCTTGTTTTAATAACATTGAACCTTATGAGGAGGGAGTCCATATCCTGTGTAACATCTCGACATTAAGATGTTAAGGAAACTCTTTGCTTGAATAGTTAGTAATAGCCATGGTGTTCGAGGTGATAATATATTTTCCAAGATGTGTCCCTGCTAATAACCAAATGCCCCTGAAACTTTTAATATGTGTCGCAATCATTCTTGTAGGGTTGCCGTGAACCATAGGGTGCACCTTGGCATGTGGCAAGAGAGTTGTAGGCCCTTCAAGAGTCCACAAGTTCTTAGCTAAGGGGAGCTGAAATGTCTCCAATGCAGTCATGCTTGGAATTCCCTGTCCTTAAGCGAGGAATATCTAAAGAAAGGAAACCGATCCATGGTGTGCTTGCCCATAAAGCTCATGTCTGTATTTAGAACCAGAAGAGGGACTTCTTGTTCCTTTAAGGAGAGTTGATCTCCTCATGGCCTTCATGGCACCTCATGAATCCCGTGGATTCGAGAAGATTAAATCTAGCTTAAGTTCAGGAGGGATAACATTGTAAGTGTTTAGTAAACAATGTTGGGCATGAATGATAGTTGGCGCAAGCCTAAACGCTTGTAAAATAGTAGGACTGAACCTTGATTGAAGATTAATTTGAGTGGTGAATGATGAAAAGGGGGAGCAAGACTTCATGAAAAACCATCATATTCAAGATCGAGTAAATTTATTGTGTCCTGGCATAACCTCCATAAGCAGGCCATGGCATGGATCTACTAAAGGAAGTCTTGTAGCGAAGTCAAGTGGAGGATCTATCTCATAAAAGTTAGTCAGATAAACCTTACCCAATGTTTGGATAGAAACATCATCGTCGAATCCATGGATTGGCTACCTTAGTTTACACCTTATCCCAATTGGGCACAAACTGTGATCAGGTGTCCTAGAGATTTAAAGGGGTGCTATTGAGGAGAATCATAGGGATGACTAGGCATTAGGCCAGTGAAAACTACAACATAGGGGTATATTAAGTTCCCCTTAGTTGGAATGGAGCCCACATTACAACTCATCCTAGCGGTAATATTCCCTTAAATGTCACAACGGAGATTGCTTTGAGGAAGCAAGATGACATGGGCTTGGGACAGGGTTCCCTCTACATAATCCTAGTTGCACTAGGGTTGGCATAGGATGGGTCATGATACAACTCAGTCTATAGTGCTCTTCCTGAAGTTTACTGTGAAATGAAATGGGGAAGGGTCGGGATGATTCGACATGGGATTACGTGGAAATGAAATGTTGTGGACCAACTAGAGGCAAGGGTTGTGCATAGGTGTGGCCCACCAATACACATAAACTTGGAGGTAAGATCCCGATAGTGTATCTAGGAAGTTGATCGTGAAGTGAAATGAGGAAGAGACAGGATTACCTGTCTTGAGGTCTTATCCCATAGGTGTAAAGAGGAGCAGTCGAAGAGAGTGTTGGAATGATGGGACTATGGTGATGTGGTGGTCTGGTACAGAGAAAAAGGACAGAGAGATGGGGCCCATGCAGTTGTGACATGTATCATAGGTGGAGGCTACAGGCCTTAATATATATTTCCATGCGTTGTGACCGTGATCATGGCATAACTCCAATGGACGACAAAGATCTCTTTTAGGGATCTGATGGGCGAGATGAGATTGTGACACCACCACCCCCCCCCCCCCTATGACATCAGTAGGGAAGGGGGGCATGGCACAATTACTATTGGTTCTCGGATGAGCAGAGGTGTTGTGGACCGTAATATTGGGGCCTTAGAACCGTATGTTGGAACTTTTATTGTGACAGGGTTCCTATCCATTAACGAGCAAGCACATCGACTTGGAACAACTATTCGATGATTGTTGATCTCCCTAGTTGACTATGACCATTGGAACAAGTTAGTATATGTTGGGGATCACTAAATAAACGAAGAGGAGTAACTTGGTGAATTGTTATAGGTTGATGTAATGTCAAATTAGGGTATGGGTGGGACCCATCAAATATAGGCACGTGGCATATATTATGCCAGTGTATTGTTATTATGGCCACTATGCCAACACTAATTGCTCAACTTACTCATAGAGCCACAACAGAAGGAGTGGTGGTTGGACCTAATAATGTCACTCATATCACAATAGGGTTTTCTCAATTAAAAATACATGATGAGTGGACTATAGAATACCATCCATTGTCTCAAAGCTATTTTCCGACTCTATAACCTAAAAGATTGTCTATTTCTGAGTCGAGTAGAGGGCCAATCATTAGACTAAGGAATGAAACCACATTACCCAAAATCCTTGTTAGAAGTCACTCTCTTAGAAGCCATGATACTTCAAACCTCGATAGGCATCTAGCAAAACACAAGTATGAATCATCCTCTCAATGCAAATTTTGTATTGCCTCTAGAAGTCCAAGTTCAAATAAAAAAAATTCAAATCTTTCACAGAACTTAGTCCACCTTGAAAGAGGAACATCTGGGCCAACATACAGAATGTTAGGAATTTTTACAGATTTCATCTCTGAGATATATTAATTTCATGAGATACACACTTCCTAGAGAAAAGGCAGGGGAAGATTTAGAAAAGCTTCTACTCCTAGAAAGGAGACTTGCTCTTGAAAAATTTGTACAAAAATTCAAAGATGGGAATGTTGTAGCTGATGTGGATTTCATACATTATAGGAAAGTGATAGATGAGAAGCCCCAAGAGATTATAAGGCTTCAAAACTACAACAATTATCAGCTAACATGTGTAGCACAGAATTTTGATGACCTATCACAAGAAGTGCTAAAAGTACAGTCCCATGTGTCAGGACTCCACTCTAGTTTAGATGATTTGAATCAAAAAGATTCTAAAAATTTTGATATGTTAAAAGATGTAAACATGAATTTAGAGAAAATTATGGAAGTAGTAGTAGATTTAAAGCTGAGTCTAGAGAAATAAAATATCGAGTTAGAAGAAGTGATTACTGCAACAAAATTTTATAGCCAGACATTCCAACTAGAAGAAAAGAACCCTGAAAAGAAAAATACTCCATTGTTGCTCAAACAATTCTCTGTACATAATCCCAGAATTTCTCAATTCGAAAATGTTATTTCATTTGCTAGAGAATAATTAGCTCTGGTCCAATCACAAATCCTAGTCTTTAATATGCCACCACAGAACAAATCAAAAATAAAAATGGTAAAAGAAGAGGGAGAAGGATCCAATAAAATACCTAGAAGTGAAGATAGCAATAGACCAGACCAACCTTTTGAATCTACATGGGAAAATTTGTGTAATTCTAAGTATGGTTCTTCTCGCAAAACTCCATATGATCCTTCAAACACTGATGAGTTTCCTACTCTTAGCCGAGCTAACATAGATCAAGCTCCAATGAAAAATATGAACCGCAAATCTAAAAATGAAATCCTCATGGCAATCCATACTTGGAGTACATGGGAAAGTACTCAAAAATCCATTCACAAAAATAGGTTCTCAAGGTCAGAATCTGATGAAAATGAGAATTTTGGGGGTTGCCCAAAATCCCAGTTCCATTTAAAAATCTCAAACTTGGGCCTTTCTATTAATCCCTTCCCTTGACTGGCTCCGCTGTCCATAAAATTACACACAGTTCTACTAGTTTTTCAATTGGAATTCAGAACACACAGTAATTATAAAAATCCACAGGCACACAATACAATTGCTATAAAAATAGCGCATGCACAGCATCTATAAAACACATAAGTATACACAACATACACTAGAACATGATTATATATATTATATAAAACAGTTACAAAATTAAGGCATTTCAGCCTTAAAACGAGCTCTAGCTCGACTACATCTTGACACTCACAAAATTCCTCACAAACAGATATATCTTTCACACCCTATCACATTACAATTATATAAGAATTTTAGGAATGATCAATCCTATCCTCTCCTAACTTTCTCCACAAAAGCTTCATGCATGCACGCTTTAAATCTGCTTTATCCTTTTTAAAACTATTTTCTCCTTTAAATCACGCTTTTCTTTTGTTCTGATCCTCTGGCCCACGTTTGCTTGCTTTGTTGCTGGTTGCTCCTGCATCAGACTCCCGAGGCACAAAAATTTATGACCTCCTGGTCATATGCTTTTGGTCTTCATAATATCAATTTTATCCACTGCATTCTTTCACTCTGTGAGCTGCAACCAACCTCTACAGTAACAGCATCCTCTGTTACATGATACCTCACCAAGCCCTCCCGCACTCGGTCTTTTGGCATCCTTCTCTAGGTTGCTGCAAATCTTCTCACCTTCCGCTGCCGCGATCTGCACAATAGCAAGACCATAAACTCTCCATCTTTAACACACTGTACCTCTTTCCGCAGAATCTTACTGCTCTGATACCACCTGATGAAAATGAGAATTTTGGGGGTTGCCCAAAATCCCAGTTCCATTTAAAAATCTCAAACTTGGGCCTTTCTATTAATCCCTTCCCTTGACTGGCTCCGCTGTCCATAAAATTACACACAGTTCTACCAGTTTTTCAATTGGAATTCAGGACGCACAGTAATTATAAAAATCCACAGGCACACAATACAATTGCTATAAAAATAGCGCATGCACAGCATCTATAAAACACATAAGTATACACAACATACACTAGAACATGATTATATATATTATATAAAACAGTTACAAAATTAAGGCATTTCAGCCTTAAAACGAGCTCTAGCTCGACTACATCTTGACACTCACAAAATTCCTCACAAACAGATATATCTTTCACACCCTATCACATTACAATTATATAAGAATTTTAGGAATGATCAATCCTATCCTCTCCTAACTTTCTCCACAAAAGCTTCATGCATGCACGCTTTAAATCTGCTTTATCCTTTTTAAAACTATTTTCTCCTTTAAATCACGCTTTTCTTTTGTTCTGATCCTCTGGCCCACGTTTGCTTGCTTTGTTGCTGGTTGCTCCTGCATCAGAATTAGCTTTAAGGATAACTTTGGGTTTCCAAGGTAACTTAGAATTATGGTGGTCTAGAATGCGTGAATCTGACAAGCTCAATATTATGAATGGTGATAAGCCGGTCACTGAACTTGTCAAGGTAATTCTCCATGAGTTTTATGGAGAAATTAAGGTTGATGGCCATCATTATGCCGATATGTTCATGAGCCAAAGAATTTTGATATAAAATAATTTCTTGGGTTCTTTTGTAAAATGCAAGATCTTCTTTATAAAGCAAGAGACCCAAAAATACAACTTATTTGAGAAAATATTTGTCTGCAATGCATGGTAGGATCCCAAACCTTGTCAGGGTGAGATTTGAAGCTGAAAATATAGATATTGAAAATCTTTCTCTTGAAGGAATCAATGAACAAATTGTATTTACTCTACAGAAATAATGCCTCCGAAGGAAAACCAAATCAGTGAAGAAACAACTCGGCTTTAAAGCAAGTGTTTGTGATATCTATTCAAAAACCTATCATTTTGGCTGCAAAAGAAAAAAAATAATGCTAGCAAAGGACAATGTGGAAGTGATTTCCAATGTCGAAAATGCACGAAGAAAACCCAACCTAGAAGGTTTTACCCTAGGAGACAAAGGTTTTAGAGATCGAGAAAAGGATATTTCAAGAAAAGGAAAGAAGGCGCCCAAAGAGCATAATCAAGAACTTGTCTCATTTGCAAGAAGTCGGGCCATTGGGCAAGCAAATGTCCTTTGAAGGGTAAAATTTGTTTCCAAAATAAATTGTTTGACATTTTTTCTAATATTTATGATTCGACTGAATGGCAGTAAGTAGATCAGCCCCCGCAAAATGAAGAATATTTTTCAGTCACAGATTCAAATGAGTCCAACCCTCCATCTCCACATCATGAAGACTGATTCTGCTCCAAATCCACCTTAGATCTTGACTTCATTTCCGATGTCAAGATGTTTCATTTAGAAAATCCCGTAGACCTCTGCTTTGAAATTGGATCTATACAATCTCGTATTTATTCTCTCATACCAGGAGATTTTTGTTGGCAATATGACACAGGTTTGGCAGTATGGCATAGGTGTTGTCCTTGATGGAAACTCACTCAGATGGCAGATCATAGTTCAAGCTCTCAGAATGGAAGAAATCTACATATACGCAGGTTCCTCTTAACCAGATCGCGTATACACGCGGGATTGCTAATGTAAAGTCACATATGCGTATACACGCACTTTCATGCACGCAAAAGCACGTACATGTGGGAAAGCTTATTCTTGGGTCCATGGTATTTTGGACCTATGGTTTTGGACCTTGGTATTGCGTCCGAAGTATTGAACCCAAGTTTTGGTTCTCTATGGTTTTGGACCATGGTTTGAGTAAGGCCTAGGGCTATAAAAAGGAGGAGATCATTTCGCAAAGTTATTGACTGAAGCATTGAATATCTAATAAAGAACAATATCTGGAATACTGGTGATTGGTTAATGGTGCGTAGCTGAATCTGAATCAAGGAGGAACCTGAGCGCAAGAAGATGGATAAGTTTTATTGATGAGTCAAAACTCAAGACTTGAATTGTAGTACCTTTGTGTGTTTTGATCTGTTATATTTGGCGCATGACTTGATCTATAAATCTGAAAATCTAGGTATAACTAATGTCTAAATATTTAAAAGAGTGAACTATCTTTTATAGATCTGTACACAGGTTTAGCAAAGCAAAGGCACGTATACACGCTGTTTCTGTGAATGTAAATTGCGTATACGCAGGTTGGGCTTGATTCATAAGCGTATGCACGCAGGTGGTATACATTGAAGTAGCGTACGTCTCTTGGATATATGTTTTAGCTACTTCGGTTTATTGCTGCAGTGTTCTGGGTTCAGGATTGGTGTCCGGTTACAGTTATAGTTTTCTGGGTATAGCATACAGAGAATTAATTGTTGGATTCAGTATTGGGTTGTACAAAGAGATTGGTTGATGTAGATATACTTGATGCTTGATTAATATTATTCATGGATCCAGTGTGAAAATTTATGGAACGTGGTCCCTGGAAGAAAAGAGAAGGTTGTAGCCTTATGTAGGTCAGCACCTACATACTAGTATTTCAGCTAGTATAGGAGCTAAGGGGGTTGTAGCTCCCTTCCAAGAGAAGCTGGAGAACAAGAGAGGGTTGTAGCCCTCTGCAGGTAGCAGCCTGTGTATTGGTAAAGGACTGCACCAGTATAGAAACATTGTAAAAATAAGTTTCTAAATTAAAAGAAGATAGAGACGAATTGCAGCAGGTGGTTTCCACCCACATTGGCTTTCCACCTTATATCTTGTGTTCTTATGTGTGATTGCCTGTTTTGTTTCATTGTTCCTGGTTACTGTTTGTATGGTTTGATGCACAAATTAATGATCAACATCTGAAGAATAATTTAAATTACAAGTCTGCTGATATACACTTGTTTCCTTAACTGAAGTTGCGTACATACGCGGTATTTACTAACTGAAGTAGCATATACAAATCTGATTGTGAAATGAAAAATAATTGACCTAATAATACTGATTCAACCCCCCCTCTCAGTATTATTTCCAACAATTGGTATCAGAGCAGGTCCTTTAGAAGAATCTTGACTACTTGAAGGAAGATCCATCATCATGAGAAATTACGAGAAAGAAGCATCGATCAGGCCACCAATTTTTGATGGGAGCAACTTCGTCTATTGGAAGGTAAGAATCACTGCATATCTTCAATCTCTTGGTACAGAAGTCTGGGATATCGTGGAAACAGGATACACATTTCCTTCAGCAACTCCTACAGATACGGCTGGTAAGAAGCAGTATGAAACAAATGCAAAGGCTGTTAATACTCTATTAGGGAGTCTATCTCAATCAGAATTCGTCAAGGTTATGCAGCTCAAAACCGCAAAAGAGATATGGGACAAGATCGTTCTGAGCTATGAAGGAGATGATCAGGTAAAATGAGCAAAACTTCAAACTCTCAGAATTCAATATGAAAATCTTAGAATGTACAATGATGAAAGTGTGGCTAACTATTTCCTACGTATAGATGAGATTGTTAATTGTATGAAAAATTTGGGTGAAGAAATAAAAGAAGTTCTAAGATCTTTGTCTTCTAAGTTTGAATCAAAAGTTTCTGCCATAGAAGAAAAACAGAATCTACAAAGCCTTACCATGTCATAGCTACACGGAATCCTAACCGCTTACGAAATGAGAAAAGGGGGACCATCAGACAAGAGAGAAGCCGCATTCAAAGCCTCAGGAAAAGGAGATTACAATGACTCAAGACATATATCAGAAGAAGAGGAAGAATCAAATTTTGTCAAGAACCTTCAACAGGGTTCTGGAAGATTTAGAGGTAAGTTACCTTTCAAATGTTTTTCTTGTGGAAGAGTCAGTCATTATGCTGCCAAGTGTCCTCATAAAGATAAGCTTGACAAAGGTAAGGAACCAGTTAGATGGAATAGAAAACAGAATATAAGTAAGAAGAGCTATTACACACATGAAGACAATGATGGACTTTCAAATAGTGATGAAGATGAACAAGGTAATGATTATAGAATTTTGATGGCTTATGAAGATGATGATTTCTTAGATGCTATAGATGAAGAAGGTCTTTATGAAGAAATTTCTAAACTCACAATTTTCTTAGAAGAAAAGAACATGATTATAGATACTCTGACATTCCAACTTGCTGAAAGAGAAAAACACAATGAAAAGTTAGAATGTGAAATTGTGGGACTT
>APFE031149996.1:2301-46854 GCA_000404065.3 Pinus taeda | reverse complement strand
CAGTTGAATCCCAAAAATGATATCTAATATAATGCACTGCGTAATCCCCCATAATTAAATTCAAAAAAGAGTCAAGGGATCTCTACTTGAATGGTTCATGAGGCACAATACTTGCTAAGGTTTTGCAAATGGGGTAGCAAGCTAAGTGGGCTTGATTGTGGGGAAAAACTCCCCAGTTAAGCGCGCTTGAGCCAGAGGAGTTCTGGGATGGGTGATCTCCTAGGAAGTCCTGGTTACCGGGTGCAAGCCCCGGAAGTGATGATTGATGCTATGTGATTCGTTCTCCACATTTCACTAGTTTCAATCCCACTTCTTCACCCCTGTGAGCATCACCCGATGCAATGAGTGCTAAGTGAACTATTCAAAAAATCATGAGAAATTAGTCAGTTCCGACTACCTCTCATGGAAATGGTCATACGTTTGAATGACTTACTTAACGCAGTTGAATCCCAAAAATGATATCTAATATAATGCACTGCGTAATCCCCCATACTTAAATTCAAAAAGAGTCAAGGGATCTCTACTTGAATGGTTCATGAGGCACAATACTTGCTAAGGTTTTGCAAATGGGGTAGCAAGCTAAGTGGGCTTGATTGTGGGGAAAAACTCCCCAGTTAAGCGCGCTTGAGCCAGAGGAGTTCTGGGATGGTGACCTCCTGGGAAGTCCTGGTTACCGGGTGCAAGCCCCGGAAGTGATGATTGATGCTATGTGATTCGTTCTCCACATTTCACTAGTTTCAATCCCACTTCTTCACCCCTGTGAGCATCACGCGATGCAATGAGTGCTAAGTGAACTATTCAAAAATCATGAGAAATTAGTCAGTTACGACTACCTCTCATGGAAATGGTCATACGTTTGAATGACTTACTTAACGCAGTTGAATCCCAAAAATGATATCTAATATAATGCACTGCGTAATCCTCCATACTTAAATTCAAAAAGAGTCAAGGGATCTCTACTTGAATGGTTCATGAGGCACAATACTTGCTAAGGTTTTGCAAATGGGGTAGCAAGCTAAGTGGGCTTGATTGTGGGGAAAAACTCCAGAGTTAAGCGCGCTTGAGCCAGAGGAGTTCTGGGATTGGTGACCTCCTGGGAAGTCTTGGTTACCGGGTGCAAGCCCCGGAAGTGATGATTGATGCTATGTGATTCGTTCTCCACATTTCACTAGTTTCAATCCCACTTCTTCACCCCTGTGAGCATCACCCGATGCAAATGGAAATCCAATGCAAATGGAAATGGTCATACGTGAATGACTAGCCTAACACAGTTGAATCCCAAAATGATATCTAATAAAATTAATAGTTGATTTTTATTTTATTTTTTATTTTAACCAAGCTAAAATGTTTAACATACATTAGATTACAACATCCATTTTTACTCTTGATCGCCAAGCCCCGAGAGGTATCAAATATTTTTTCACTCTATGCTAGTTTTCATATCACAATATTTGATAGTAAAGATGGATCTATGCTGGTTTAATTCCCCCATTTAAATAGGCTACATTCTAGGTGAATACCATGGGTCAATACCATGTGCGATTTTTATTTTTGTTAATACTAATATTAGGGTTAATAATGTTTTTTTGCATGGTATTAATAACAATCTAGTCTATGGTATTTGTCCCATAGTATTTTGCCCATAGGTTTCACCTAAATATAATGCATTTTTTGAGTATTCGTAAATATAAGGTGACTTATGGAGTAAATATAAAAAAATGCTTTATTTGTTTACCATACTTCTCGTTTATTTATATTTTTATTAATTTACCATACCTCTTTTAGAAATATGGTATTTGGCCCATAGGATTCACTTAAATAAAACCTCTTTCTTGAGCCTTCATAAATAGAACAAGGGTTATGCACTAAATATAAAAGGAGGTTTTATTTATTTACCATACGCCTAGTTTATTTATATTTTTATTTATTTGCCATACCTTTTGAGTAAGTATAAAAAGACGTTTTATTTATTTACCATACCTCCACTTTACTTATATTTTTATTTGTTTACACCCTTGCATGTATATAAGGTGACTTATGGAGTAAATCTAAGAAATGTTTTATTTATTTACCGTACTTCTCATTTATTTATATTTTTATTAATTTACCATACCTCTTTTATAAATATGGTATTTGGCCCATAGGATTCAATTAAATAAAACCTATTCTTGAAAATGGGCGAATGGATTCACTTAAATAAAACCTACTCTTGAAAATGGGCGAACGGAAGGTTGTAACTCCTAATTTCAAGGGCTAAATTTACCTTTTTTAGCCTCTCCCTTAAAATAAGGTGGGCTATTTGAGGTGATTTTTAAAAATGTACTATGATACAAAATATTAGCCCACTAAAAATTTAAAACCCCTTAATTTCGCCAAAGGGCGAACATTCGCCCCTAAAATTTTCTATGTATCCAAGATATCCCAATTTACGCCAAAACCATCAAAGAATTATGTATAAAAAAGACAAAGAGGAGAATAACAACTAACCCAATGGTCCAAGTAGTCGGTGTTAGTATTATGACTCAGGTTTGGCAGTATGGCACAGGTGTTGTACTTGATGGCAACTCACTTAGATGGTGGATCATAGTTCAAGCTCTCAGGATGGAAGAAATCTACATATACGCAGGTTCCTCTTAACCAGATTGCGTATACATGCAGGATTGCTAATGGAAAGTCGCGTATGCGTATACACACACTTTCATGCACAGAAAAGCACGTACATGTGGGAAAACTTATGATTGGTCCATGGTATTTAGTCCGACATATTTGAACCTATGGTTTTGGTCCTTGGTATTGCATTCAAAAGTGTTGAACCCAGGTATTGGGTCCCTAGTATTGGTTCTCAATGGTTTTGGACCATAGTTTGAGTAAGGCCTAAGACAATAAAAAGAAAAGGAGATCATTTGGCAAGGGAATTGTCTCAAGTATTGAATATCTGAAAAGAAGCAAGATCTGGAATACTGGTGATTCGTTGTGATGTGTAGCTAGATCTGAATCAAGGAGGAACCTAAAACGTTACAAGATAGATAAGCTCTATTGATGAATCGAGATCTTAAGGATTGAATAGTAGTATCATTGTGTGTTTTTGATCTGTTATAATTGGCACATGATTAGATCTATAAATCTAATAATCTGGGTATAACTGATGTCTGATTAAGTAAAACAGTAAATTATCTTTTATAGATCTGTACGCAGGTTCGTCACAGCATAGGCGCGTATACACACAGGTTATGCAAGAGAAGAAAGCGTATACGCTGGTTTGCTTTGATACATATGAGTATGTATGTAGGTTTCCACATAGTGAAGTAGCATTCCTCTCTTGAAATATGTTTTAGCTACTTCTATTTATTGCTGTAGTGTTCTGGGTTCAGGATTGGTGTCTGGTTATAGTTATTGTTTTATGGGTATAACATGTAGGGAAGTGATTGTTTGGTTCAGTATTGGGTTTTACAAGAGATTGGTTAATGCAGATATACTTGATGCTTGATTAATATTATTCATGGATCCAGTCTGAAAATTTATGAAATGTGGTCCCTGGAAGAAAAGAGAAGGTTGTAGTCTTCTGTAGGTCCGCTCCTACGTACTAGTATTTCAGCTAGTACAAGAGCTAAGGGGGTTTATAGCTCCCTTCCAGGAGAAGCTGGAGAACGAGAGAGAGTTGTAGCCCTCTGTAGGTAGTAGCCTGCATACTAGTAAAGGACTACACCAGTACAGAAATACTGTAAAAAGAAGTTTCTAAATTAAAAGAAGATAAAGACGAATTGCAGTAGGTGGTTTTCACCCACATTGGTTTTCTACCTTATATCTCATGTTCTTATGTGTGATTTGCCTATTCTGTTTCACTATTCCTGGTTACTGTTTGTATGGTTTGATGCACAGATTAATTAAAAACATCTGAAGAATAATTTAAATTACAAGTTTGCTGATATACGCTTGTTTCCTTAACTGAAGTTGTGTACATACGCGGTATTTACTAACTGAAGTAGCGTCTACAAATCTGATTGTGAAATGAAAAATAATTGACAAGATAATACTGATTCACCACACCCCCCTCTCAGTGTTATTTCCAACAATTGGTATCAGAGCAGGTCCTTCAGAAGAAGCTTGATCGCTTGAAGGAAGACCCATCATCATGAGCAATTACGAGAAAGAAGCATCGATCAGGCCACCAATTTTTGATGGGAGCAACTTCGTCTATTGGAAGGTAAGAATCACTGCATATGTTCAATCGCTTGGTACAGAATTCTGGGATATTGTGGAAACAGGATACAAATTTCCTTCAGCAACTCCTACAGATATGGCTGGTAAGAAGCAGTATGAAACAAATGCAAAGGTTGTCAATACTTTATTAGGGAGTCTATCTCAATCAGAATTCATCAAGGTTATGCAACTCAAAACCACAAAAGAGATATGGGACAAGATCATTCTAAGCTATGAAGGAGATGATCAGGTAAAACGAGCAAGAATTCAAACTCTCAGAACTCAATATGAAAATCTTAGAATGTACAATGATGAAAGTGTGGCTAACTATTTTTTATGTATAGATGAGATTGTTAATTGTATGAAAAATTTGGGTGAAGAAATAAAAGAAGTTGTGTTGGTTGAAAAAGTTCTAAGATCTTTGTCTTCTAAGTTTGAATCAAAAGTTTGTGCCATAGAAGAAAAATAGAATCTACAGAGCCTTACCATGTCACAGCTACATGGAATCCTAACCGCTTACGAAATGAGATAAGGGGGACCATTAGACAAGAGAGAAGCCGCATTCAAAGCCTCAGGAAAAGGAGATTACAATGACTCAGGACATATATCGGAAGAAGAGGAAGAATCAAATTTTGTCAAGAACCTTCAATGGGGTTCTAGAAGATTTAGAGGTAAGTTACCTTTCAAATGTTTTGCTTGTGGAAGAGTCGTCACTATGGTGCCAAGTGTTCTCATAAAGATAAGCTTGACAAAGGTAAGGAACCAGTTAGATGGAACAAAAAATAGAATGTAAGTAAGAAGAGCAATTACACACATGAAGACAGTGATGGACTTTCAAATAGTGATGAAGATGAACAAGGTAATGATTATAGACTTTTGATGGCTTTTGAAGATGATGATTTCTTGGATACTATAGATGAAGAAGGTCTTTATGAAGAAACTTCTAAACTCAAAATTTGTTTAGAAGAAAAGAACATGATTATAGATACTCTGACATTCCAACTTGCTGAAAGAGAAAAACACAATGAAAAGTTAGAATGTGAAATTGTGGGACTTAGAAAAGATATTGAGAAATCAAAAGCTCTTAATCTTAAATTTGCTAAAGGATCTGAAACTTTAGATGAGATTATCAAAGTGCAACATTCTCTTCTAATCAAGACAGGTCTTGGATATACTGAAGAAGCATCTCAAGCACAGAAGCCATCCACCTCCAAAAGTTATCTTGATGCTGCAAGGAGAAGTGAACAGGTTGACAATCACCAACAAAGGCATAATACAAATCACCAGGTAAATCAGGGACAATTTACTTCAAGAATGAACAAATATTATCAAGTAAATTGGGGGCAATCTACTTCAAGGATGAACAGAGGCTACAACCAACCATAGGTAAATCATTCTCAATTTGCCTCAAGAATGGATGTCAATGGAAACTACAATCATTTGGTCGGGAGGTTTGATAATCGCGGGAATTTCTTCAATGGCCAATGTTTCTCTTGTCATAACTTTGGACACAAAGTTGTTCAATGTGTTGCCGACAAGACCATCATGACTAGAGAAGCTCAAAAACAAAGGAGTAGGAATGGGATTATGAAAAGGACCTAAAATAACTTTTCTTCTCTTGAGAATGAAATAGAATGTTCTATTTGTAACAACTTCGGTCATGAAGATTCTGAATGCAGGAGTAGGTTTCGGCAAACAAATCAGAAGGAGCAAGCTTCATTGAGTCCCAAAACATGGAGAAAGAAAGAACCACAACCAGAAAGATGTGGGATAGCCTTATATGCAGAAGGACAGGAAAATCAGTGGTACATTGACAGTGGATGCTCAAAAAATATGACAGGTGATAAAGAGAAACTTCAGTCATATAGTGCCTTAGAAAAGGAAAAGAAGGTCTCATTTGGAAATGACACCCCTGCTCTCATAAAAGGTAAAGGTTTTGTTCTTCTAAAAGAAAAGGTCAAAGTTGGGAATGTTATGTATGTTGATGGCTTAAAACATAATCTATTAAGTGTCAGTCAAATGTGTGATCAAGGAAATGAAGTAATATTTAGATCAAATGGATGCATTGTTCGTGAGCTTGATACAGGAGAAACAGTGATTAAAGGCATAAGAACTCCAAATAATTTATACATACTCAAGAGAGGACAACAACAATGCTATCTAAGCAAGAATGATGAACACTGGTTATGGCATAGAAGATTGGGGCATCTAAGCTTCTCTTAGATAAGGAAAGCATGCAAATATCAGGCAGTTCGTGATCTCCCTGACATCAGAATTCCAGACAATACAATATGCAAATCATGTCAGTTTGGTAAGAAAACCAGAACAAATTTCCCTGAGAAAGAAGGATCAGCCAACAAGCCACTTGAACTTGTCCATACTGATGTATGTGGTCCATCTAGGAAAAGGTCACCTCGAGGAGAAGAATATTTTATATTGTTCATTGACGACTTTTCCAGGATGTGTTGGATAGGACTTATGAAGCATAAAGATGAGGCTTTTGAAAAGTTCAAATCATTCAAAGCCTTGGTTGAAAATGAATCAGATCACAGAATCAAATGCCTCAGGTCTGATCGAGGAGGGGAATTTACCTCGGATAAATTTTTCGACTTTTGTGAAGAACATGGAATAAGAAGGGAATTCTCGACTGCAAGGACTCCTCAGCAAAATGGAGTAATGGAAATGATGAACAGAATGGTTCAACAAATGGCTCGTGCTATGCTTGATGAGTTTGGAACTCCCGCAACCTTCTGGGGTGAAGCCGCATTTGCTGCAATTACCATTCTCAACAAAACAAACGTCTGGGTAAACAGCACTCAGACTCCTCATGAACTTTGGTATGGTAAGACTCCTACAGTAAAATACTTCAAAATTTTTGGAAGCAAATGCTACATCGAAAAGACTGATGAAAACCTTGGCAAGTTTGAACCTAGAGCAGATGAAGGCATTCTTCTTGGTTACTCTCCCCACAACAAAGCATATAAGTGTTACAATAAAAGACTTGGAAAAATTGTTGACAGTGTTGATGTAGTGGTTGATGAAGAAGGAAACACTCCTAGGCAAGTAAAATCTGAAGATTTCAAAGATGATGAGGACTATCCTTCAACATCAAATCAGATTCATGAGGAAGAAGAAACCCATGAGGCACCAGAAGAACAGATAAGGATAGAATAAAAGACTCCATCCAGGTACGTTCAGAAGAATCATCCAGAAACTCAAATTTTGGGGCAAAAAGAGGCAGGTGTACAAACAAGGAGAACCATTTCAGAAGCTTCAAGCTATCTAGTATTGCTCTCCTCCACTGAACCAAAAAATGTAAGAGAGGCATGCAAAGATGAATGTTGGGTCAAGGCCATGGAGGAAGAACTTGAGCAGATTGAAAATAATGACACTTGGGAGTTGGTTCCTAGACCAAACGATAAGAATGTCATAGGAACAAAATGGATATTCAAAAACAAGTTGAATGAAAGTGGAGATGTGATTAGAAACAAGGCTAGACTTGTTTGTAAAGGGTATGCTCAACAAGAAGGTATAAACTTTGAAGAAACTTTTGCACAGGTTGCTAGAGTAGAAGCTATAAGAATGTTCCTTGCTCTTTCTAGTTTTCAGAAATTCAAAGTATTTCAAATAGACGTGAAATCTACCTTTCTGAATGGAGACTTGGATGAAGAAGTGTATATTGAGCAACCAGATGGGTTTATCCTTGGAAATGATCCAAAGCTTGTATGCAGACTCAAAAAGGCTCTCTATGGCCTTAAACAGGCTCCAAGGGCTTGGTATTATCGATTGGATAACTACCTCCATCAACAAGGTTTTACAAAAGGATCAATAGATAGCAATCTATATATAAAGATTGGCAATGGTAAGTTGCTAATACTTGTTGTGTATGTTGATGATATCATCTTTGGTAGCAATGAAGAAGACATGAGTCAAAACTTTGCCTTGGTGATGTAAAAAGAATTTGAAATGTCTCTACTTGGTGAGCTCACATATTTTCTTGGTTTACAAGTCCAACAAAACAAAGACGGTATTTTTCTATCACAAACCAAGTATCTCAATCAGATCTTGAAGAAATATGGGATGGAGGATTCAAAACCAGTATGTACCCCTATATAACAGGATGCAGCCTTAGCAAAAATGATGAAACAGCAGCAGTACATCAGCCAACCTATAGATCCATGATTGGTAGTCTGCTCTATCTAACAGGTACCCGACTAGATATTATGCATGCAGTAGGAATAGTTGGAAGGTTTCAAGCAAATCCAAAAGAAAATCATCTTTAGGAAGTTAAGAGAATTTTCAAGTATCTTCAAGGAACTCAAAACTATGTCTTATGGTATCCTAGAGGTTCATATCTCACACTTCATGCATATACAGATGCAGATTGGGCAGGAAGCGTGGATGACAAAAAAAGCACTAGTGGTGGTGCATTCTTCATGGGTCCTAGATTAGTATCTTGGTTCAGCAAGAAACAAAGTTCAATTGCATTATCTACAGTTGAAGCAGAATATGTAGCTGCTGCATCTTGCTGTACACAACTCCTTTGGATGATGAAAACAATGCACGACATGCAAATTACTTGTACTCCACATATCTCCATTTTTTGTGATAACACAAGTGCAATCAGTATTTCAAAGAATCTCGTCCTGCATTCAAAGACCAAGCACATAGCTATCAAATATCATTTTCTCCGGGAACAAGTGCTTGAACAAAAGGTCAAATTGGAGTATGTTCCCTCTAAGGAACAAGTTGCTGATATACTCACCAAACCACTGCCCAGGGAGATATTTGAATACCTCAGACAGAAGCTGGGGGTAGTTGATGCATCATCTTGTTGTTGAATCTTGTCTGTTTAAGAGAAAAGTGGTTGTACGCGAGTTTCATGAGGTTGATACGCGTACATATGCCGGTTTATATGGATATAGTCGCGTATATGTTGGTTGAAGAAAAACAGTGGGCTAGGCTCTGAGAGAAAAGAGTCTGATATGGGTCTATCAGAGACCATCTAGCACAAGTTCAGGGGGAGCATGTAATGCATTGTTTGCATTATCTTGGAAGATCTTGGTTCAATTTCTCAGCTTCTTTTGATTTCAGGTGAAGTAGATGCAGAGGGAGATCATGGTTGCTGGGCTGAAGGTTGATTGACATATGATGCTAATGATAGTTGTTGATAACTATCAAAGTCTTGCAGTAGATATTTCGTCTCTATGTCATATATTTCTTTTGATTATCAAGGTCATGTAACAGCCTATCTTGGTTTCCCCACTATGCCTGGGATGGATAAAGTAATGTCTTGTTTTTTCTTGTAAACTGCTAATGTATCCCCACTTGGTTGGGTGGATGAGTCATTTTTTGGTATATTCCCACTTGGTTGGGAGAAGGTTGTATGTATGAGTCACTAGTGATAGGAAGGTCATTTATGATGAAAAATGTCATGTCTCTTCTTGTAGAACATCTTCTTGCAGACCTTGCCTACAGTCAGGGGGAGCTTGGATAGCACAGCAGAGCAGAAAGTTTAGCATGAACTCAGGGGGAGTATAACCCTTTTCCCTTGATGAAAAAGGCGGAGAATGACTTACTTTGAGTGACTTGGGGTTGCCATCAAGTCCAAAGGGGGAGATTGTTGGCATTATGACACAGCTTTGGCAGTATGGCACAGGTGTTGTCCTTGATGGAAACTCACTCAGATGGCAGATCATAGTTCAAGCTCTCAGAATGGAAGAAATCTACATATACACAGGTTCCTCTTAACCAGATCGCGTATACACGTGGGATTGCTAATGTAAAGTCACGTATGCATATACACGCACTTTCATGCATGGAAAAGCGTGTACATGTGGAAAAGCTTTTTCTTGGGTCCATGGTATTTTGGACCTATGGTTTTGGACCTTGGTATTGCATCCGAAGTATTGAACCCAGGTTTTGGTTCTCTATGGTTTTGGACCATGGTTTGAGTAAGGCCTAGGGCTATAAAAAGGAGGAGATCATTTCGCAAAGTTATTGACAGAAGCTTTGAATATTTGATAAAGAACAAGATCTGGAATACTAGTGATTGGTTAATGGTGCATAGCTGAATCTGAATCAAGGAGGAACCTGAGCGCAAGAAGATGGATAAGTTTTATTGATGAGTCAAAACTCAAGACTTGAATTGTAGTATATTTGTGTGTTTTGATCTATTATATTTGGTGCATGACTTGATCTATAAATCTGAAAATCTAGCTATAACTGATGTCTGAATATTTAAAAGAGTGAACTATCTTTTATAGATCTGTACACAGGTTCAGCGAAGCAAAGGCGCGTATACACACTGTTTCTGTGAATGTAAATTGCGTATACGCAGGTTGGGCTTGATTCAGAAGCGCATGCATGCAGGTGGTATACATTGAAGTAGCGTATGTCTCTTGGATATATGTTTTAGCTACTTTTGTTTATTGCTACAAGGTTATGGGTTCAGGATTGGTGTCTGGTTACAGTTATAATTTTCTAGGTATAGCATACAGAGAAGTAATTGTTGGATTCAGTATTGGGTTGTACAAAGAGATTGGTTGATGCAGATATACTTGATGCTTGATTAATATTATTCATGGATCCAGTGTGAAAATTTATGAAACGTGGTCCCTGGAAGAAAAGAGAAGGTTGTAGCCTTCTGTAGGTCAGCACCTACGTACTAGTATTTCAGCTAGTACAAGAGCTAAGGGGGTTGTAGCTCCCTACTAGGAGAAGCTAGAGAACGAGAGAGGGTTGTAGCCCTCTACAGGTAGAAGCCTGCGTACTGGTAAAGGACTGCACCAGTACAAAAACATTATAAAAAGAATTTTCTAAATTAAAAGAAGATAGAGACGAATTGCAATAAGTGGTTTTCACCCGCATTGGGTTTCCACCTTATATCTTGTGTTCTTATGTGTGATTGCTTGTTCTGTTTCACTGTTCCTGGTTACTGTTTGTATGGTTTGATGCACAGATTAATGATCAACATCTAAAGAATAATTTAAATTACAAGTCTGCTGATATACGCTTGTTTCCTTAACTGAAGTTGTGTACATACTTGGTATTTACTAACTGAAGTAGCGTATACAAATCTAATTGTGAAATGAAAAGTAATTGACCTGATAATACTGATTCACCCCCCCTCTCAGTATTATTTCCAAAAATTTCACCATCTGACACCAACTCATGGGATGTCTCTCAACCCTCCAACACCAACTTGACAAAATCACACAGCCAAGCATGGTGAATCTTGGTGCCTACTATCCAAGTGACACACCTACCACATCTGCATAGATTTCCGTTACACCCTCATCCAACATTCCACCAAAGAAGCAGTTTCCACGCAGGTCTACTGTAAGCAAAGAAGAAGTAAGATTTCTTCATCAGAGGAAATCCTATGGGTTTAAGAAAGCTACTCCCATCATTGAGAATCTCTTAGACAAAGAAGAAGAATCAGACCAGGTTAGTAAACTACAAGGAGAAATATTGCATCTAGAAACCACCATTGAAGAAAAAATAGGTTTAGTTAAAGAAATTCTAACCAGTATGAGAGTTGACCAAAAGGAATTGGCTGAAAAACATAAACAACTTGCAGAACTAAAAGATTCAATGATGATAGAAGAATTTGAAGATATGCTCAAAGAAGAAGAAGATCATAATTGGGTGCAACAAGAATTACAATGCATACCAGAAGACCACCAGCCAGAACTATGTACATCTATTCTCTAGATGAAGGGATTTGAAGATAGGATTGTTATTAGAATAGATGTCAAAGTAAGTGGTTGTAAACAATATTCTCTGGATGCACAACTAGATATAGGAGCTATGAATTCTTGTGCAAAACATAGTGAGATTCTTGAATATTATTGGCAACCCACAAACTTGTAGTTTAGAGCTGTAAATAAGACGTTAATGACTATCAGAGCTATGGTTCATGACTTCTCGATTATTATTAATGGAATTCCTATTTCTGTAAATTTGTACAGTTTTGATACAGGTAGTGATATTTTGTTGGGACAAGATTTTGTAAGGATACATCTTCCTCTTGTTGTATATGCTAGCCATATTTGCCTCAACATCCAAGGAAGAACCATAAAAATCCAAAGCAAGTCGAGCTATGTAAATAGAATTGTAGACCCTATCCCAGATATAATTGAGTGTTCTCTTGATAAGCTAGCAAAATCAACAAAGTAATCATAAATGATGAGATCGAAGGGCCATAATAAATTAGAGAAATAAAAGAGAAAATTGAAGCAGAATGTACAGTATATGCACCCAATGCATTTTGGCGAACATAACTATACTTTGTGGATCTTCCCTACAAAGAAAATAATTGTGTAACACCTCATAAATCATCAACAAATGAGATGTCCCCACCAGAGCTTGAACTCTGTAAAAAGGCGATTGCTGAACTATTAGAAAGAAAGTTGATCGAACCAAGCAGAAGCCCTTGGGCTTGCCCAACATTCTATGTCAACAAGCATTCAGAACAAAAGAGAGGTAAACCATAGATGGTGATTAACTATAAAGAATTAAATGATGCTTTGCTGCCTATCAGGTATCCTCTGCCATCTAAAGAAGCTTTATTTCAAAAAATCAGTAATAATAATGTGTTTAGCAAATTTGACCTTAAGAGTGGATTCTAGCAGATAGGGATCAAACCATATGACATATACAAGACTAGTTTTGTGGTACCACGTGGGCAATTCCAATAGTGAGTAATGCCATTTGGATTGAAGAATGCACCCTTTGAATTCCAGAAAAGAATGGAAGATATTTTTGAAGAATTGAAATTTGTTATTGTTTATATTGATGACTTATTAATCTGTTCTTTTGACTTAAAAGAACATAGAAAGCACTTGGAGATAGATCACCACAGGATTTTTAAGCATGGGTTAGTCCTCAACAAGCCTAAGCTTGAGTTTGAAAAAACTAGAATTGAATATCTAGGACTAATCCTATTCCAAGGCAAAGTTGAATTAGAAGAACATGTTTTAATGACATTGAAATCACGTATCCATCTTCTCATAAATAAATCCTTGCCATAAAAAATGGAATCAAGAGATTTAGGTTGTTCTTGAAACCAGTAAGATTCATTGTAAGAACAGACCTCAAACATATGGCTGGGATGCTTAGAAACAAAATATTGTTAGAACAAGGAAATAATAGGATACTAAGATGGAGCTTATGGTTGGATAGATTCGACTTTGAGATTTATTATAAAAAGGGAAAAGATAATTAGTTAGAAGATTTTCTTAAAAGAGAAGCAGATCCAAAAGAAATCAAGATCTCCAGTTGTTCATTAGCTTCAAATTTATCAACACATCCCTTTGCCCCAAAGGTTTTTCAATGGGTTCTAATATGTAAATATTGTCATATGTCATTTTGTTTTCAATGTCTCATAGATAGGGTCAAGGAGAGTCCTGCATATGAATACATCCTTGAAAGATGGGTTAATAGTAGCCACAGTAATGTAAGTAATATTATTTATTTTATGTATTCACCCATAATGTTTCAAGGGACCATTAGATTTGCACCTTTTGCAAGACAAAGATATATTTGTCTGTAAGAGCCATGGCTGAGCTATGCAAACTGTTGTAATATCTTGTTGTACACCAAATATGCCAAGAGAGTTTGGTTGATGTTCGAATGCAGTTCTATGTGTAACCCCTATAATCACTAGTCGCCCTGGTTCAAAATATTGCTACACTATTAATGCCCAAGAGAAGGAATATTCTGGACCAGCAAAAGACATGAATTTATTGATTATCTTCGAGAAGATATCAGAACAATAGCACAGTCCAAGGCATGGTTTTGCTTCCAGATAGAGCATTTGTCAGCACACTTAAAATACATACTACTTAGCCACCAGAGAAACCTGTCTACAGGAAAATATCTCAGTTCTTTGGATCGATTTGCAATCTTATAGATGAGAGGGTACTAGTATGTATGGATGTCCTTTCTCTCTGTGCTATAATATCATGCCACCTCATGCAAAAGTTCATTTTTCACCTAGCCTGCAACATCTATATTACTCAAGTGACAGTGATAATTATGGATATCCAAGTGACTGACTGAATCTTTGTAATGAAGCATGGTGGGTTGCATTTCATGTCTAGTCACCTGACAATGAGTGTGACTGGTATCGTGGGATTCTGATAAAATGTCCACTTTGTAAATATTAGAAGATATTTTTAGGATAATTTAAATTACTAAGTGGAGGGGTCTATCCTCCAAAGTAAAATCTTAGGTTAACTTTTCGGACGAATATCTGAAACTAAAAGCACTTCTCTGACTTTTTGTGGTACTTGACCCACATTTCAGAGAATCTATGGAAAAGTTTAGATTTTAGATCTATAGTTTGTAAACTTTATGTAGACAGGTTAGATTTCGAGAAGAGACTGGATGCTCTCTTGAAATCCTATAAATAAAGAAAATGTATTGCCATTTAGGCATTCGAGTTGGGGGTTTGGAGCTCTTTCTCTCTCTCTAAAATCTTTGTGTCATTATGTCTTAGGTCGAGTTCGACAAGTCTGCGCATGTGCACTTTAATGCATATGTGAACCTAAAGTGGCAGGACTCTTAGGCAGTATTGAGTCTGAGACTTTGCTAGGGTCGATCCCCACCTCCGATTCAAGTCTCTCTCTCTCTCTCTCTCTCTCTCTCTCTCTCTCTCTCTCTCACACACACTATATATTTATATATTTATATATATTATATTATTATCTATAGAGAGAGAGAGAGAGAGAGAGAGAGGTATGTGTGTGTGTGTGTGAAGGTTATGAACATTGTAGTCATGAGACTCTACTTATGAATCTATAGAGGAAGAGTGGTAACCTTAACTAAATAACCTTGCGAGGAGAATTGATAAGGAAATATGGTCATAATAGACAAAAGAAAAAAAGTAAATATCCCATTCTTCTAACAACATAAGAGGAATTGGATTAGCAGTACCCATCACAATAGGGTAAGTGGGGTGTGTTATAGGTTGTATCAAAGCATCCAAGTTTAGAACTTCGACAAGATGGGCTCTATCATGAGCAAGTGAGGACAAAAATACCCTCAAGATAATTTCACGTTGATTTTCATAAAATTAACAAAAAAATTGTTTAGATGTTAAAAGTCGATCTATAAATGATTGATTGCATCCTGATACTAGCTGTTGGTATTTCTTGTTATATTATTGATGCATATCAAATATTGAATATAATAGGTATACTAACATGGTTGTTTTGTCATTGCAGATATCGTCATGGAAGCTCCATGAATGCAAGGTTCTTGCTCATGATTGTGTTTATTTACTTACCACATGAAGTATCTAATAGTGTATGTGATTGACCAAAATGGTGCAGTATAGTTCTGATTAGTCACAATATGGATGTGAAGAGGTTAGGGCCAATGAAGAAGAAAGATCAATTGACCAAGGGGGAGGAGTTGGCTCTCGAGATTTGTTGGATACTCTTAGAAGTCTAAGGGTTGAAGTTAGAAGATTCAAGGAGAGACAAGCTGAGATAAATGCAGTCATTCTGCAAAGCATTTCATATTTACAGAGACAGAGGCAACCAAAGATGAGGGCTGGTCATAGAGACAGGAGGATCCCTCGAGAGTCAAAAGGGAAAACAAATGGAGAAGATGGTATTAGGTCTAGGAAGAGACATGCATAGGAAAGTGACGATATTGTGTGAGGAGATGCACCTTTGAGCACCCCAAGAGGAAGAATTAGCACTTACTCTAGCAGGCCATCTAGTTCTACTATAATGACGCACTATTATCACTAAAAAATGATCACCTAGCCATTTCTAACTAGGTGGATCGAAATACACCATGTAGATTTAATTTTACCATAGTAAATCAGTTTCACTATGGAAATTAATTTAGTAAACCACTTTTATTAAATTATTTTATGATTTAAATAAAAAAAGCCCCATGAGAATAATTAGATAAATCATTATTTATTTAATTTTCTCTAGGAATAATTATTAAATCATTATTTAATAGTTATGCCTTGTCACATTTGACTAAATCCCTTAGGAACATTTAAATAAATCATTATTTATTTGAATTTACTTATTTCTGCTATTAGAATAATTATTAAATGAGTCTTTAATAATTGTTTTGATTTCACAACTTTCTTGTTTCTCGCGAAATAATTAATAAATTTCTAAATAAAGGTATTTAACCATTTTAAATACTTTTTCCCTCTCCAATAAATATAATAAAGTATTCTAGGTAGTTAAATTTTAATTTGGTCAATAATAATTTATTATTCTCCATTTTCGAGATTAACTCCATACTCTGGTATATAAAGAGGGTTTGTCATTCATTCTTCACCATGATCATTATCATCATCAACATTATCGACATTTTTTTTGAGCTCCCATTTTGAGTTCTTCACTTTTGTTAGGGTTTTTCACATTGAGAGAGAAGATCAATTTTCTGAACCGTTAAGGATATCAAAGGACCCATCCCACGGAGGGGGACATAAAGAACAATCTGTAGATATCCTTCACTAGGTGTTATCAATACAAGATTAATTCATTTAAAATTGTCTCTCCAATTGGGTTATTATACTAGATACTTTATATTGTTACTTTATGTTTTGGATTATATCTTCTTTTACTGCATGTTTTCTATTTGTGTATAAGATCTACGATGACAACAACCGTCAACTTATTGTTAGGGTCACTTGTCACCTAGTGACTTAAATGAAGTATTTTTGGTACACCTTCCAAGAATTTTCACACTAACGTGCACCACCATTACTCTCATCATCACCATCATCAAGGAAGAAAGGAAAAGAATTACATGCCTGAGGAATTCAAGAAAGCCAAGCCACCCGTATTTGATGGGGATATGAAGAAATCAAAAGAGGCGTAAGCTTGGTTTCTTGGCATGAATTTGTTTCTCTTCAGAATTCGTGATTATTGTGAAAATATGAAAGCGAGATTGCCACTTACAGCTTGAAAGGAAAAGAAGACATATGATGGGAAGATTTGACAGATGTTAGAGGCATTTTTGAGAAGGAATTTTCTTGGAACGAATTTTAAAATCTCTTCAAAGATCAATGTTTGTTAGAGCGATATTATGGCAGTAAAGAAAAAGAGTTCTATGAACTTAGGATGGGATAAATGATAGATGATGAGTATCTCACTAAGTTCTTAGAACTTTTGAGGTATGTGTTATATCTCATGGATGAGAAAGCCAAGATTCAAAGATTTAATAGTAGGTTGCCTATGACATTGAGAGAAAAAATTGAATTATTGGAACCTTAGACGCTGAATAACACCATTGAAAATATAAAACACTGTTATGAGCAGGAAAAACACAAACCATAAGCAAAAAGTGACTGGAAGGCCAAGCATAATGCTAAGCATAAAAATAAATGGCTTGATTAATCTAGAATTAAAAACAAAGGTAAGAACCCAACTACTACGAATAGGTTCAAAAAGAAAACCAAATTAGTTGCTAAATGAATCGTGCCTCAACCAAAAATAGTAGAGCATCGAAAATGTTGGAAGTGTGTTGAAAATCACAAAAATAGAGACTGTCTACACCAAAGAAATGTTGGACCAAAGATTTATAGTGTCCAGGAGGCTCACCGAGTGGGTGATGTAGCTCAGAGTTTTCTCAGAATTTATGAAGTTGTATACAATCAATAGGTAGGCCACCAGGAATCCATCATTGAGATGGAAGGTAAGTTGTGTAATTAAATTGTTTCTATTCTAATTGTTCCCAATTATAACTACAACTATGTCATCCCAGAGCTTGTTGAAACATGAAATTTGGCTAAGGAATTGCATGTAGAAGCATGGTTGGTTCATTTGGAAACAAGAACAAAAATAAAGATTAATCATTAGGTGAGAGCATGTGCATTTCAGCTCAGTGGCATGCCCACAACAAAAAAATTGAATTTATTACCATTAGTTGCATACAACATATTATTGGACATGGATTGTTTGAACTTGCATATGACCAAAGTCAATTGTTTTGAAACTGAAATTGAAAGCTTAGATGAGAAAGAAAAAATAAGAGTTTTGTGGGGCAAGAGAAAGCCTACTTCAGTGAGGCTCATCACGGCTATGCAAGCCAAGTGAAACAAAAAAAATATATGCATGGTGTTTGTAATGCAAGTCTCTATTGATGAGAAGGCTAGCAGTGACACCAAGAATAAGGAAAGTGAACTGCTAAAAATATATCAGATCCTACAGCAATATGCATATGTATTTCCAGTGGAGTTCCCTTGATTACCTCCTCATAGAGAGAGAGATTTCTCTATTGAGTTGGTTCCTGGAATAGCACCAACATCCAAGGCATGATACAGGATGAGTACCACTGAGTTGGTTGAGCTAAAATTACAGCTAGAGGAGATGTTGGACAAGGGCTACATAAGGCTAAGTGTGTCACCATGGAGAGCTCTAGTACTCTTTGTTAAGAAGAAGGATATGACCTTAGATTGTTAAAATTTTGCAGCCTCGGGAAAAATTTCCCCTAAGGGAAACCCTAAGTCCCCAAAGCAATCCCCTGCGTCCCATGAGGAATCATATTGATTATGGAAATTATTTAATCAATTAAATTTTAAAAGTTTTTGAAATATATAAATAATTTGGGAAATTAAAATATGAATTCCCTCCAAAATTATGTCGGCCATCCATGTAAATTGCATCCACTATCTTGAGAATTCAACTATAAAATCATGTCAAGGCTCTTCCATCATGGAGGCATGCAAAATTTTTCAGTGAACTTTGGATGCCTCTAAGGTGGAACAATTTTCTCTCTTTCGCTTTTTGGCTATAGTCTCTCGCATGGTTCCTTTGCTCTCTATGACATCTCACATTTGAAGGTTGAGACACTTCTTTTCTGATAATCACATTTGTATTTCAAAGACTCGATCAATGGTTTTCATATCTCCTTTGACATAATTCTTTGTATATGGCTCGTATCTCGCATATGTAAAAGGATGTTCGCAAGTTAGCGTGGTTATGTGACTTGCATACAAAATGAAACCTACAACAAGAACACAATGCATCATTACCCTATTCACGGTGGCATTATTGATATGTCAACAGTCGCTTTGTTACCTTTTACACAATGGCACCACAATCTCTATATTTTGCAGATCTACAACAACATTACTTTCTATATATGGTGAGTACCTATTATTGCATAGATTGCTCTCATTTCTACTATATAGATTCACCTCAATACTTTTGTGTATATCGCTCTCCACATTGGTGCATATGATAGTATTTGCACCATAGTTTGATGTATCATGACCAAAGTATATTCTGCACGTTCCTCTTCTTTGTTACATAATACACACACACACACACACACACACATGCTCTATTCCCTTAATCGATTCACTGTATATATGGCTGGTATTACCACACGTTGCTTATTTATAACATCAATATCTGCATAGTACATGTTTGATCTCTGCATCTTATATAGAGTATTGGCATTCATACATTTGTAGGCTCTCACCATAGTTGTCTTGGCTCAGTTATTTGTATGGTTTTGACTCAACAATATGTACAATAATATGGTTGGACTTAGCATTGTGGCAGAATGGTAGAGAAGTATTAGTATAGGTTTAGTGGTGGAATTTATATCAACAATATGGTATATGTCTTCTTTGCACAAAAAAATATTTCAGAACAACTCAATATATAAGTTTGAGCACTAGAGATGAGACAATGTTGGAATTGATGTGGCACAATTATACATATTGATATGACATTGTATGCATCCAGAGAAATATAAAAACCATATCAATATGACCTAGCAGTATTGTCAGTAATTTAGTGAAGACAGAATGACTATGTTTCTATGATAGTGATGGTGTTTCCTTGACAATGATGACAATGTCACCATGTCAAACATGATGATATGGTACCAGTTCTTTTTGGATTAGCATCATTTCACAAACGTAGTTGTGAACTGACTCTTACTAGCCCTAGAAGGTCTCATGTGTTTGATATCTCTCGCCCATTGTACTTTGTATCTCCGCTAAATAATTGATGAAATCTAATAAAATAAGAAGAATTGAATTTCAATTTCCCCTTGTGGGGTTTTTCCTTGGTCTCCGACCAATTCTTGTGTCCCTGTTGGGTAATTTAATTGTCAGTTAAATTACTTACATTTAATTTTCAAACTCGAGGTTTCATGAACTTGTGAAGTATACATGCACTATATATGATAGGTTTTCAATATTAATCTAAGCAAAGAAATGGAAAATGTGAATTCAACTTATCAATGATTAACTCTTGTCAAGTTTACACACATTTTCTTTCTATAAGACTATATAGAGAACAATTCAAACAAAACAACTATGCTAAGATGTCAATAATCAAAACACTATTCTAAAGGTGAGAACTGAAAGTTTATTCTATTGAGAAAGATCCAAAGGCTATTTAATTGAACAAGAAATATAAATCTAAACTATAGAATTGAGGAAACAAACTTAATCTATTTGAATTGAAAGGAAATGTAATTCTAGAAACTTGAACTTGATTTATCCTAAAAGAAAAAAGAAATTGTAACTACCAAAATCATTAGTGAAA
This sequence comes from Pinus taeda, assembly GCA_000404065.3. Lineage (NCBI taxonomy): Eukaryota > Viridiplantae > Streptophyta > Pinopsida > Pinales > Pinaceae > Pinus > Pinus taeda. The sequence continues at coordinate 26,104 of APFE031149996.1, read as the reverse complement.
CTATATCTCAAGAACAATATTAAGGAACATAAATGACATGAAATGTGAATTGAAAGAACCTTTATAGATTACCAATGTGTGTATTCTATTCAGAACCAACCATATATATCAAAATGATGACTAGAACAAGCAAGAAAATGAAAGTAATTCCTGGAAAATACTTCAAAGAAAGTGTTTGTGGATTTTTAAGTTTATATTGAGCGCTCAACCTATGATAGACATAAAGCAAGTAAGAAAACTAGAGAATTTAAACATATAAAGAGATTGAAAACTAAATCAAACAAAATACTGAAAGAATGAAATTAAAATGACAACTATACTATCTCACAACTCCACACGGGCCCTCCGGGTGAGTGTGAAAAGTTATAAACTCAAAGCAATTGATTTAAATCACTAATGACATTCAAAATTGTGCCATAAAAGAGATTGCATTCACTAAAAAAATGAGTTTTTTATTTTTCAAACAACAACAATAATTACCAATTAAGAATAATATTTGACATGTCCTCTCTCTTCTCATCAAAGAGACTACAATTTATAGAGCTTTGATGAAATTAAAAAACTTATAATTCTATTGCTTGAGTTCTAGTCAAAAGGTCTGTGTGGATCAGTTTGAGAATAAAATCCAATCTTGATCAACCCAAAAATGATTAGAATGGTATCCCTACCATGAATTTGCTTAAGCATATCCCATTCCAACTTATTTTTGATTGAATGGGCATTGTTTGACACATTAGCATGTTGTTTACACACGTAATATGGAAAATAGGGGTTCAAAGAACCAATAAATTCTCTGAAATGGTAATGAATTTGAGTAAATCACACACGATGAGCCTAATCGGGCTTGTGTTGAAAAAAACTCATGTTTTCATTTTCATTTGCTCAGAAACTATATCCGAAGTTGACTGGTCAAAACTGCAACGTTTTTTCTTTTATATCTTGCTGGAGGTTCACACGTGTGAGTCGGGCGGACTTTGACCAACACAAATCCATACTAGAGCTTTTAGAAACCAAGTCCAAGTGTCAAATTTCCTTCTAGCATGGTTCTACTAGTCCGATCACAGAGATGGATATAGAACCTTGCTGAGCTACAAAAACTTGAACTAGCCAAACTAACATTAGTAAGACAAGCAAAAGTCTTCTTAATTCATTAAAAATAAATAAGTAATAATAATAAACTATGTAAACATGTATGAGGGATTTTTAGTGTATTTATGGAGAAAAATGGTAAAAATGGTACTAATGGGTAAGAAGGATGATGTGCAAATGAATAGTTTAAATGGTAGGATCATGAAAATTCAGAGGCCCAAGAGTCCCCATGTGTGTGTGATTTTCTTCTGTTGTTACTTTATGTTCCATTGCATTGTTGTTGATATCGTTCTTTCTACATAGTTACATGTGATGTATTGACGTTATAATATTTTGGGTTGAATTTAATGTGTAAAAGATGTAATGCAATTATAAAAGAAAAGAACAATATAGTCCTAAGGGAAAAATTAACATAGATTATGCATTGATTATAAGAAATTAAACAAGGTGACCATAAAGAATAGGCACCCATTGCCACAGATTGATGAACTCTTGGATCAGTTGAGGGGAGCAAAAATTCTCTCCGAGATTGACTTGAGGTCAGGATATCATCAAGTAAGGATTAAGGAGGAGGACATTCATATGACTACTTTATGGACAATATATGGACACTCTGAGTTTTTAGTGGTACCATTTGGGCTTACTAATTCCCCTACCACTTTCATGTGCTTAATGAACAGTGTGTTGCATCCTTATTTGGACAAGTTTGTCATTATATTTGTCGATGACATATTAGTGTACTAAAATGCTGAGAAAGAAAATGAAAAGCATCTGGATACAGTACTACAGTTGTTGAGGGAATACAAGTTCTATGCAAACCTCAACAAGTGTGATTTCTACCAATCACGGATACACTATTTGGGGCATATTGTCTCCAAGGAAGGGATATAAGTTGATCAGGATAAGATCAAGACCATAATGGAGTGGCCAACACTAAAGAATGTGAGTGAGATCAGATCATTCACGGGATTGGAAGGTTATTATAGGAGGTTTATTAGAAACTTATCCAAGATAGGCCATCCTATCACATCCTTGTAGAGAAAGGAAAAGAAATTTGAGTGGACAACCAATTGTGTAGCAAGCTTTGAGCAATTGAAACAATTGCTCACAAATGCAACATTATTGAGGATTGCAGATCCTGACAAGGATTTTGTAGTGTGCATAGATGACTACAAGGAAGGTCTTGGTGGAGTCTTGATGTAGGAAGGAAAGTTAGTATGTTATGAGTCAAGGAAATTGAATGAGCATGAGATAAATTACATGGCTCATGACCTAGAGTTCGCTATCGTCATTCATGTGTTGAAGATGTGGAGGCATTGCCTCCTTGGTAGGAAATTTACACTGATGACAAACCATAGTCGGCTCAAGTATTTGTTTGAGCAACCCAAGTTGAACATATGACAGGCTAGATGGTTGGCCATACTTAGCATGTTTGAATTTGAGATCAAGTTCATCAAAGGAAATGAGAACATGGTTGTTGATGCACTTAATATCATAATTCAAGTGAATCACTTGGAAACCATAAGCTTTTACAAAATGGACTTGGTAGGAAGGGTCAAGAATGTAGGACAACATGATGAAAAATATCAGCAAATGAGAGAAAAGTTACTACAAGATGGTGGTGATGAGGAATATTTCCTCACTGTTGACAACCTAATTAGGTTTAGGAACAAAATTTATATGCCAAATGACGATGAATTGAAGAGGATCATAATGAGAGAGTTCCATGTCAAGCCATATTCAGGCTACCTAGGGTACCAAAAAACTCTCACAACCATTAAAAATTTATACTATTGGCCAAATTTGAAGAAAGAGTTTGCATACAACACTGGATACTAAGAATCCATAAATATGAGTCCATTTGAGGCATTTTACGAGAGGAGTTGCAATACTCCTATCAACTAGGGTGATCCAATGAATAGGGTCCTTATTGGGCCTGACATTAGGCAAAAAAGCTATATAGATCAACATAGGGTGCATAAAGAGTTCCAAGTTGGGGAACATGTTTACTTAAGAATCAAACCCAAGAAGAGTTCCTTAAATATCAAGTCATGTGTCAAGTTGGTACAATGGTGTTGTGGGCCTTTTGAGATCCTTGAAAGGATTGGACCAGTGGCCTATAGGTTGGAATTCCCTCCTTCAATTAAATTTCATGATGTTTTCCATGTTTCTTCGCTTAAAAGATATGTACAATATTTTGATCATGTTCTTAATTGGTTTGTGCTATAGGAATTGGAACTGGATGGAGATTTCTAGCTAGAGCCACTGTGCATTCTAGATCGAAGGAGTCTCATGCTCTAGAATTGAGTCAAAGAGTAAGTCGAAGTGAAGTGGAGGCACTTTGGGCTCGAGGAGTCTACTTTGGAAACGGCTAACTCCATGAGGACAACATATCTCTATTTGTTTTCTAGTTCAAGCAATGCATTTAGGTTGTAAATGTTGTATAAGAGTTATACATTTAAAGCTCCACAAAATAGTATGTGTGCGTTTTTTTTTTTCTTGTGTTGCATATGGATAGAGAACACCGAGTGTGGTGTTCCCTCAATGGGGAGGGGCTTGTGAAATCCAAAACCATGGCTCTCTCATGACATGTAGTGTACATATTTTTCACAAAAAAAAATATAATAAATATGGGGAATGAGTGAGAGAAACTGATTCCAAGGACTGGGTGGTTGCTTGCTTAGGATGTTAAGTTTCCTTGTTGCAGGAAAACCTGAACTCATTATGACATCCATTAAAGGATGGTTGGTGCAAATTTGAGGGCCTATTTCTTTCAAGATTAATAGAACTACAAGAGATGTACGTAAACCTTGCTACTTTGGGAAACATTACAAGGCAAGAAGAACAAAGAAATTTATGGGAAAAATACTGTGGAAAAAATTTGTTGCACAGGAAGAGAATCACAAGGAAGGGAAAGCATTCGAGGAATGCTCATTCAGGTAGAAGCGAGGAGGGATTGCTATGGAGGAGAGAGAGAAACCACGAAGGAGAGGAGGAACTCATATTTGGAGCATGGGAGTGACAGTGGAGGCATATTGGGTCTGTTGCTAGGTTGTAGGAGGAGTTGATTAAAATTCGGTTGAGCAATAGGGGGACAACCAAACTTCCTTCAAGTGAGATTTTATTTTAGGGTGCCTGATCCGAACTTAAATAGGAACACAAAAAGTTATAGATATAATCATAAACACATACATGCAGCATAAAAACACTTCATTTCATTAATAGAAAAATACTGAGCTATGCTTACAAATAGAATGGAAATAAGATAAAATGGGCAATGGTAGCTTATCTTTGAGAAGCGATGTGGCAGCTACATGCCTCTGAACTGAGTTACAATGAGGCTCAAGGGCCTTTTTATTATTGAACAATAAGATAAAACCCTAAACAACCAAAACCCTAACCCGAAGAGATGTAACACCAAGAGTTTATGCGCTCCATTGGGGTTAGTTGGGCAACCAACTTCCTGGGGTCGTAACTTGGTCATATTATCTTCGTTTGACGCATATGATACCTCGTTGGAAAGATATATCTGAGGACTGCAAATATTAACATGATTGCTTTAGCAATCATTAACCAATTTTGACAAAAAAAAATGTCATTTAGGGCCTCAAAATGGCTCTCGAAGTTCAGGACCCGAAAAACTGCCAAAAATAGTAAACTGTGCTACAATTAAGGAAACATATGAAACTGACTAGGGGGTTTAGGTGGAATGGGTGGGTGGCCACCAATATCCACCTGGATCATTCCTCTCCACTTAGGAAGCAATGGTCCCCATTGTGTGTAGAGCCTCCATGAGGTGAAGAAATTTCTGTTGAACCTGGTCCCTGGTGAACCACTTGCCCTAGTGAAGGAGTTGGCCTACTTTGACAACTTGATATAGTTGTATTCTCTATTGCCGAGTGTTCTTGATCTGTGTGTCCATAATATGATCAGTTGTGGCATGTTCCATGCAGTTCGGGTTGAAATCTGTTGGTGTGAGTTGTTATGCAATGTCAGATGTTTCCAACAATGGTGGAAAGTATGGCCAAAGGTGATCTACATTTAACACTTGGTACAGACCAAGGAACGGTGGGATATTGAGCTCGAAGGCATTGTCACTGATGGCCCAGGTGATGGTGTATGGCCCGTATAAGAGTGGGTGGAGCTTGTGGTGGGGTCAAGCAAGGTGCTCCTTCTGCAAATGAAGCCAAACTTTATCACCCACCTGGAACTTGTGCGACACTCGATGTTGATCATGGCAGTACTTGTACTTAGCATTGCCTCTGTCCAATATATCATGGACTTGTTGGTGGATGTGTTGAATGCACTCAATGAATTTGTTAGCCCTTTCAACTTCAGACTGCACGTGAGTCGAATCTACCTGAATGGATGCAAATGGTATGGCCACATCAATGAGGCATAATGGTTAAAATCCCAACCCTACCTACAAGGGGTTGTGGCCTGTTGAGCTGTGGAGAGCTCTATTGTAACTGTGTTGGAAATAGGGGAGAATTTCATCCCATGTGCATGGATGCTTCAAGTTGTACATGCACAAAATGTGTACGATCATCCTGTTGAGAACCTCTATTTGGCCATCAGTTTGGGGATGGAAAGTCATGGACTTAGTAAGTTTTGTATCCAACATCAACTAGAGACATGAAAAAAATGCACTCAGGAACCTGTTCTCCTGATCTGAGATAGTGGACTATGGGATCCCAAAGTGTACTCACACTCGCTCAAAGAAGATCTTAGCAGTGGCCTCTATTGTGATACTCTTCTTACAGACCACCATGATGGTCATCTTAGAGAATCTGTCGATGACCATGAAAATGCAATCGTTGTCATTCTTAGTAGAAAGAAGGTCCGACGTATAATCCATGGATATAGATTCCCAAGGCCAACTAGCAGTAGGTAGAGGAGTATACAGGCCTTGCTTGTTGATGGTTGGTTTGGCAATGGAGTAGGCGGTGCAAGATCTAATGTACTTCCCAACATCTTGACAAAGTTTCGACCAATAAAAATAATTATGCAATACCACCACTGTTTTCTCTACTCCGAAATTTCCAGCAACCCGACTGTAGTACACCTACCAAATCATCTTGGCACGCTCACTTGTAGGAACACTTATGTGTCCCAAGTGGCATAACGGTGCATCCTGAAGGTGAAAATTTGGAACTTGCTTCCCTTCCAGGAGTGTCTGGTATATGCTGTCGAATTCTGGATTGCTCTTGTAAAGATGTGGACACCCCGATGTCTCGTGCCCACAGGAATCGAGCATAGTGATTAGCGCCATGACTGGTGGTCGGCTAAGGAAATCAACGACATTATTGGTGATTCCCTTTTTATACTTAATGTTCAAATGGAACTGTTGCAAATAGGTGGACCATTTCTGATGGCGATCGTTTTGCAACTTCCCTTGTGTCTATATGAACTGTAGAGGCCGGTGGTTTGTGTGGATGACCGTTTCCTTACCCAGAATGTAATGATTCCATTGACAGAAGCCATGCACAATGGAATACACTGTGTTTGAAAGTGTGTCACTGTGGTAAGCCACTAGATTCCCATGTTGAGTAAGAACCACACCAATAGCATAGTCGAAGGTGTCTATCTCAATCTCAAATGGTTGTTGCAGGTTTGGTAATGTGAGCACTAGTGCAAAATATAAATGATTCTTCAACTCAAAGAATGATCATTGTTGGGTTTTCAACCAAAAGAAATTTTATTTTGCTCTACCCTTGGTGACTTGACTTAAAGGCCAAGTGATATGAGAGAACCCCAACACGAACCTGTGGTAGACATTGGCAAGACCCAAAAAGGTGCAGAGCTCTGTTAGAGTGGTTGGGGCTGGCCAATCCCAAATGACTTGTATCTTGGATGGGTCCACATGTACACCCTTCTCATCAATGATGTACCCCATATATTGAACCTCGGTCAGGCCAAAGGTGCATTTCTCCAAGTTAGCACGTAACTTGTGTTGTCGAAGGGTTTGAAGGACCTGTCGAATATGGTGGAGGTGATCTTCCAAAATCTAGTTGAAGATCAAGAATTCATCTAGATACACCACCACAAATGCATTGGTGAATGGCTACAAGATGTCTTCCATCAGTCTCATGAAGGTTGTAGGGGCGTTCGTCAATCCAAACAGCATGACTAGCCATTCGAAAAGGCCCTCCTTGGATTTGAAGGTAGTCTTCCACACATCAGAGGGTTCGATAGCTAATTGGTGATAACCTGAATTCATGTCAAACTTGTTGAAATATTTGGCCCCCTTGAGCTAGTCCATAAGGTCATCAATCTGCGTGATTGGGTACCAATTCCGAACAGTGATCTTGTTCAGTGCCCGATAGTTAATACAAAGCCTCCAGGTCCCATCCTTCTTTTATACCAGTACAATCAGACTCCCACAAGGTGATGAGCTTGGCCTAATGTGCCTTTTCTATAGTAGTTCCTAAATCTGCCTCTTGATCTCATCGTTCTCCAAAACAAAGCATCAATAGATCAGTCCATTAGGCAGTGATGCACCTGGGGTCAAATCAATGGAGTGCTTGACCTGATAGTGCAGAGGTACCCCTGTGGGTGAGGCGAAACAATCCCTGTACTACTCCACGACCTTGTCCATCTACTGTTGTTGTGTAGAGGAGCCCTACTTGAAATCCGTGGCCAAAAACTTCTTCTTGCCTTGGGGACGAATCATAAGGAAAACAAATTTTCTGGTCTAGGAAATGTTCTTACTGCATTGCTTTGCAGTAATCAAAGAGATGGTGGTAGGTGGGGCTACTTCCAGTATCCTATATAACTTATTAGCCAAATTAATAATCACAAAGCGAGGTCTAGACTCATATACGACATGTCACTTCCACAAGTATGGTTGTTCTAACAATACATCAAAAAATTCAAGAGGAGCAATGTCACACAGTACCTCATCCGTGAAGGACTTGATGTTGTAGGGAAGGCAGCATTATTGGTTGACACGAAGATATCATCCTTGGTGAAGACACTCGATGGTGTACGAATGTGGGTGCGTTGTAGTCTTTAGGCCCAGTTGCTTCACGACTTCTACTTAAATGAGGTTCTTTTGGCTCTCGCTGTCGACAATGAATTGCAACGGAGAATCCTTCATCCACATCTGTGAGTGGAAGAGGCATTCCCCCTCCTCTTGATCTTCAGGCTCAATTTTCTAAATCTTTGTGGTGGCCATGGTGGCACTGGGCTCTGCATCAATGATCTTCTTCCCTTTGTCAATCCCCTTATCAGGTTTTGATTCAGAGTCGTAACCTGTGTTTGATTCAGAAGCCTTCAACTCAGCCACCAGTGACTACTTGGCCTGACACTCACTTGTATTTTGAGTGGAGCTCTTATGGAACTCACACCATTTTCTTGTGTCCTTATTCATCTTTGTGGTGTTGTTCTTTGCTTGTGGCTTCAGTGGGCTATCCAAGGTAGCCCCGCCTTGGCTTGGTCCCTTGTTCTGTGGTTTGGGGGTACCTTTTCCTTACTTTGAATTCACAGATCCAAAGTCAATTTTCTTCTGTTTAAACTTCTGCTCAATCTTTACAACATACAAATACACCGTGCCGAGCGAGGAAATGTCCAAGAACTCCATCTCGTCCTGGATGTACTTGTGTAGATAGTTGCAGTACTTGAGCATCAAATTCCACTCAGTATCCTTGATACCAATATTGGTGCAAAGGGTATGGAAATTATTTTTGAACTCTGGCGCATCCTTGTCCCTTCCTTGTTGTAGCATGGTCCGCTTTATGTATTTATCTTCATAGCCCCCGACAAGGTAATACTATTACTTGAGGCCTCTTAGAAATAATTCCAAGTGGGTGTAGCTGAAAACAACGAGGGTTCACTCTCGTCCTTTTATTCACAGTAGGTTTACCACCAACCCTTGACGTGAGGGGCGACTTTGAGAAGTGAAAATGTAATCTTTTCCTAATTGGAAAAGTCATGAACTGAAAAATATCCTTCCAATAGATTTAACCATTTATCTACAAAGTTTTCATATATCAGGCTTTCGAATATGGGAATATCGAAGTTAAATTATACCTTAAAAGGAGTGGTGCCTCCAAATTGGTTGTTGGATGAAGATGCATCGCATGTAGGTAGTCGTCGAAGGGTGTAGGAAAAGTTATCCATCATCGCGTCCCTCTGTCTCTCGAGGGCTTCCTTGAGCAACATTTTGAAAGGATCTCTTGCCCCCTCATCTTTCTTTTCTACCACCATGGGAGATCGTCAGGTTTTGCGAGGCTGATCCTACAATGGTTCAACCAAATCGAGCCCTAACTCCTTATACCCTGACCTCGTTGGGGACATGCAAAGAAAAACAGAGAAAGAACAGACCACTCTAATACCGATGATCCAAACTTAAACAGGAACGCAACAACTTACAAATATAATCATAAACACAGAGATGCAACAGAAAAACACTTCATTTCATTAATAGAAAAATATTGAACTATTCTTACAAACAGAATGGAAATAAGATAACTTGGTCATTGGTAGCTTATCTCTAAGAAGAAATTTGGTGGCTACATGCCTTTGAACTGAGTTACAATGAGGCTCAAGGGCCTTTTTATTATTGAACAATAAGAGAAAACCCTAAACAACCAAAACCCTCACTCAAGGATATGTAACACCAAGAGTTTATGGGCCTCGTTGGGGTTAGTTGGGAAGCCAACTTCTCGGGTCATAAATTGGTCATATTATCTTTGTTTGATGCGTATGATACCTCACTGGAAAGATATATCCAAGGAATACAGTTGCTAAAATGATTGCTTCAGCAATCATTAAGAAAATTTTCCAAAAAAGCATTGTTTAGGGCCTCAAAATGGCTCCGGAAATTCATGACCTGAAAAACCACCAAAAATAGTAAAGTGTGCTACAATTAAGGAAACAAATAAAACTAACTAGGGGGTCTAGGTGGAATAGGCGGGTAGCCACCAATATCCACCTGGATCAGTGCCCTGGAGGGATGGAGGGTGGAGAAGGTGTTATTTGGATTCCCTTGACATCCTAGGGTATATATTAGGCCTTAGATTCCTAGTAAGGAAAACCTAGAGACTCATTTTCTTGGATTTCATATAATTCTTGGCAGTCATTTCTATATTCCCTTCATTGGGTGGAACCATTGTGTCGCATGATTCTATGGTGGGGGTGAAGCCTCTAGGTTCCATGGTGTGTGTTTGGTTTTCGGATAGTTGTAGGGTGGATGTGGTAGGCCTCTAGATTCATTGTGCATTGGTTGATTATTGAATAGTTGGTGGGTGGAGGTAGAAGGGCCTTTGAAGTCCCTGTTAAGCTAGAATTTGGTGTATACTCCCTTGAGAAAGACCATCTAAGTCTCCAGAATCTAGCTCAGGGGTGATAGATGCAAGTGGGAATTGGCTGCAATTATCTACAGTTGGGTGGAGGTTCATAATCCTTGACTCAGTTTCCCTGAAAGCTTATAAGATAAGTGATATTGTAACAACCCCTCCCAGGCCTACCCAAAGTAACCATGCCAACCAGGGTAAACATGAGGAGAGATGCCACTACAATTAGATTCGACCTCCTATGTCACCTTAAGGAAGCGGAATCGAAGAAACATCACATACAATAATTCAACATCATCAACAGACCCCTCAGGAGACAAGTCAACCACTTAGATAGCATGTCCCTAGGTCCCACTACTATTCTGCAACTTTTAGGCCATAGTCATTCTCATGCTATGGGAAAGGGAGTGACCAACAACCTAAAGTCTCTCTCCTAGGCCTTCCTACCAACAACTGTGGTCTAGAATTGCCAATTTTGTGCCAGGGACCCCAAGATTTGAGCCACTTTTCTAGCCCAGAATCTTGGCCTCTTCCCAGAAGTTGTAACTTTCAAAAATCATTAAAAACATATTAACAATGTCGATCAAACAAAAGTTAGCCTCAGGACTAGACTTGAGCATCTCCAACCGAGACTGACATTCTGTCAAACACTTGGCATCAATGCAACCTACAGGTCTAGGATACAAGACATAGCATAAATGACTGTAACAACTTATGAAACATCATCAGAAGAATCACCTCTTTCTCCATTGAACTACTAGATCATAAATTAGGTCTTGCATCCATCCATTTAACAGTTACAATTAAATATATGAAATAAACATGACATGAAATAGTCATTCAACCATGCTTATAACCAGCATAAAACCATATAAATATTAGAGATATGATAGTCATTAAATCCACATATAAATAAGTGCAAAAGTAAGAGAATTTAGCTTTTATTAATCATAGGCAAATCCGACCAGGTTCAGGACTTCCACGTATCACCCGACCATAGACATGGCTGAACCAAATATCTCTTTCATCCACTCACCCCCATGTCATATTCCAAGCATGATTGTGGGATCTCATAGGACAACTAATCCAAGAACAATCAAAGGAATCCAGAGGTTAAACCACCTCCACCCTCATCCAACCATGATCACACCAAAACTGGTGCTCTGATCACAACCGAACAAAACTTGGAATGTGTTGTGGGTGGAAACACCATAGGGTCTTGAGTTGAAAACCCCAAAAAAGCAGAGGGCATACAACATAAAGGAACATGCAGACAAACAATCTAAATGCTTAAACTACTAAAGTAGGAAGAAGTGGTATTACCCGGAGGTCTTATGTTCAAGGTCGATCCCGCATGGTCCAAACTATATGCCCCTTCCAATGCCTTTAGAACCTGTAACTTATCCAAGAAAAGCATATACAACAACAGTAATAGAAATCATGTTCATGATATAGGTGTTAAATCATATAAGCAGGTGAGCAAATGAGCATTAACATAAGATTCATAAGCAAATCATAACATAGATTAATGCATAAACACAATAAATATCAGGAACAAAACAACATGGCTTTATTGATGTAAGCTAAATGAAATGTGGAAAACTACAACCCAATTCTTCCTCCAGCTCCAAGTGGAACCGTCCTCCGGATCCGTCCTGCCCAGGCCTCAACAATCTTCCTCCATCAATATACACAAGGATGTCATAAAAGGGATGAAGGACGTCTCAAAGCAGGAAACAAAGCTTTCCTATAACTTGGGAGTGCAAGAGGCATAGAGATTTTTTTAGACTTGATTAGGGATGTAATCAACTATAATATCAATCTCTCATCTCTTCTCCCCTTAGGCCTTCCCATGGAGGTTTATTTATACTTCTACAAATTAGTTTTTTTTAATTGGGAAACAGTTGGGCCACGGGCTCCAGTAGGTGAGTAATAGGTAAAACCCGTAAACTCCGCCTGAATTTAAGGATATTTTTTTTTTTTAGTGTTTTAACACATATACGTGGGTTGGGTATAGACTAACTCACATGTACACACTTTTTATACAGGGAAAAATAGCATATGGGAAGTAAAACACTATTTTTTAGGATTTGGACTAAGTCTGGAAAGGAAGGGTTGCCCTAGGCCATAACCAGAGCATAAAATCTACCAAGAGTGGCAAATGGTGCTATAACATATGCCCCTTAATATATGAGGTCAAAAGAGGTACATGATGGTTGACATGTACTAAGTGTATAGAAGGAATCCTTCCAAGACCTGAGAGGGGTTCACCAGAATTCAACCTACCAAGCCAATGAAAGAGATCAAAAATAAACCTGCTGCCTGAGGTGGGCATACCCATGCTCAGAGATAGTAAAGCATGCCCGCATGTCAAGTACAAAAGTGGATCCAATATGTATAAAAGTATAAAGGAACTGAAAATACATAGTGGATCATCCAATCATATCCATAGAAGTACATGTATCAATATCACATATAAACAAATAACCAATGATGCTAAAGTAGAAAGATGATCACTGAATTCATAAAACTGATCCAAAAAGTACCAAGTCAAATGGTGGAACAAATGGTACTACATGCAACTTAGGTGCCAACATATAGGATGTCACTGTAATGAACTGTGACATATAAGGTGGATGGTGTCAACTAGTAGAAACATGAGAAACTAACAAGTGAACCAAGAAATGTTGATGCAAACCTGAGGTCTTCTTTGATCGTTGTGGTACATTTCTACACAATAGGAATAAATGATCTGAAGTCGACCATGTGAGAAATCGTTTGATTATCAACAATTGATGTATACCATTAACAAACGTGAGACTACTCACTGATAATGATGATGAGAGTCAAGGTACCCAATATAATCTAACAAGTGCGAATAAATGAGTTGTAGTTGAACACTTGGAATAATCTATCAATCAAGAGACAATGATTTTTTCCCACTATCAATAGTGAAGGAGTCTGACACTGGTGACTATAAACCCTAAGGTGCTATCAAATGGAATCTAGACCTTGTTCCCGAAGAAATGAGTTGAAGTTGATGGGAAAAGATCTGCTGGAAGGAAGGAATTAATGCATCTTTCATCAATCCAGTGTGAGTGTAACCCATAGGCCAATAGCGTGGAAGGAATCGAAAAAATAAAGATGCAGTAACCAAACCGAAGCACGTTTATGATGTACACAAGATGTATTTAGCGCATGCTAGAAACCTTATAAACCAACCAGTAATGAAAGTTGACACATAGGCGAGGAATCCACCAACAGGGTCACATGGAAACCAAGGTACTACACGAATCTCAATGTGTGATAATGAAAGCTGACGTCAAACACAAGGGAAACCACTCAGTCAAAGACTCATGATACTGATCGATGCTGAGCACAAGGTGACCTATAAAAAATGAAAATAGGGCCAGGGTGCGGCTCTAGATCCGCTTTCAGAGAAATTGGTCGTAGTCAATAAGAACAAGACCTTCCAGCAAGAAGTCAATGGAGACCTTCTCAAGCCAACACGAGAAAAGGACCAAATAGTTGATGTGATAATGAACATGAAACTGACAACCAAGGATGGACGATTGAAAAATATGTCAAGAGACACCGCAAAAAGGCCGACTCAGGTTTACTTCCTTTGAATAAGAGCACAACTCAAATGTGACTACATGGAAGCATATAATAACTTTGTATAAGTTTGTCATGCAAGAGGCATAAACAAACTCTCCATATGATTGGAAGAGATAACCAATCAAAGGAGTACTGACTCAATAACAAGGTTAAGGCTCTCCTAAGTCAAACTAAAGCCCATCCCAATGGAGGAAAGACTTATTTTTGAGCGCTTTGTTCAAGGGGACACAACTAACTCTAGCTACCATCAATTATGGAAAGAATGTCTCGTTCCCGCTCTTTTTGGAATATTAATTTTTTTTGCCTTTTTCATATTTGTAAAGCCTAAAAAAGAATAAAGGAATGCTATAGTACAGTGGAAAGAACGAGTGTCCAAATACAGATGCACTAGTTCCTGAGAGGGGAACATTCCTATGCTCAATGCAAGGTGACGAAATTGGTCAATGACACTCAAAGGAATGTTGTTTCCATAGGTAAGAGGGTGTCAAGTTACAGAGGCTAAGTGATTGCAAGGTTGATTTCGCAAAAGACATGGTCAAAAGGTGGCTTAAGCATGAGTCCAAGTGAAGTCAGCTTAAGGCCAAAAGGTACAAATGGTCAACATGCAATGCAATAATGCAACAAAACACAAAGGAGCCTCTAGGGTATAAAGCCAAAAAAATATCGAAGAAGTAAGAGAATGAGTCTTCAATGCACAAGTCATGGCGATACTAAAGAGGACTCCTAAGCCTACGCAATATAGTAGCATGGGCAACATATTCTAGCGAGAATCTAACTAAGATGCCCATGTAAAGGTTGGCTCTACTATCATATCATGATTTTACAAGTCGAAGAGTGAAAATGGTTTTAGAACCAAGACATGACGGGGTCGACCCTACGGAAAACATATCATAGTATGGAGGATAGTATTCAAAATGCACTGGAAAATGATATTCCCTAACCTATATGCTAGTAAGAAAACAATACTTTCCATGACGTGTCTACAATCATGGAACCGAAGCAATCTCTCAAAAAAATGTCCAAAGTATCCTGTAAAAACAACCCATCCCAACACTCCAAGCCAAAAGGTCAAAAATCCCACAAAAAGAAAAATAAACTTTAGAAAAAGAAATTTTCATTTGTCAACTTTAAGGACTTTTTGACTCATAATTTCTCATTTGTGTTTTGAGCAATTGGGTGAAGGAGATGTGGAGAAAAAAAACCAAGAAAGCTTCCTCCATCAAATTCATCTGTTCAAACGACCTCCAATCTTCCAAGTAACCTTCTAATTGAGATTTTAACAAGTTTTGACGCTTTTTAAATGTTTTGTCGCAAATTTGACCATGAGAATTTATTTTTAAAAATTTTGCTCTACGTACACGTGGGTTGGATACATGTGAACCACGTATAGGAAATCCCTATATGCAACTATGTTAATAACGAAGTCGCATGTGCACGAATTCAAAATTTAAAAACACGGTTTTAATGATTCAAAACATCATTTTTTGCAAGATGTCAATTACTTGGCGTGAAAGAGAGCATACTGCGATTGATAATGAAGTAATGGAGGATCAAAATGCATTATATGCCTTTCAAGGATGCAGATTGTTAAAATTGTTCAAAATGTCGAATATGAAGGCAAATACCAGGTTGCTTGAGATGTTAATCCAGAAGAAGATGCTTTTGTTATTGATCAGATGCCCCTGAGGATTGAAATAGAGGATATCTATTTCATCACAGATCTTTCCCGAAGGGGAGAGAGGGTCCACTCAACAGGAAGAACAAGAGGTAGTCTTAGTATGGAAGACTACATACGCATCTATTGCCCAAGAAACAATGAGAAGATTGGAACCCATATTCCAATCAAATACGCAGAGAGTCTATCATTAAGAATCCTTCTTTTTACCATTGCAGGGTAAATGAGTCTGCTTCTCTACATAAATCCTCTCATGTTTCAATGAGTCTTGCAGTGGATTGTCTCACTACAGTCTTTGATTGGTGCACACCCCTGTTAGCCAATATGAAAAAACAACTTACTTCTATCCAGAAGGGTCAGGCAAAGAACTTTGGATATGGAACCATCTTGTGTTCCTTCTTCTTTGAGAGAGTACCTAGGCTTTGTCCCAAGGTATTATCCACCATCATCAACCCAATAGATCCATGGATGGGCAAGTGGGCTGATCTAATGAAACGACTAAGGGGCGGTGAGGTCCCGAGGAATGAATTTGATGATGAGTTTTTCCTTTGGTGGGAACAATAGGTCATTGCAGTCGAAGACTACCCTTATGTTGGAATGGACTTCAAAGGAGATCTAGATCTGGTGTTGCCACCAAATGCAGCATGGGGCACCATAGGTACAAATGTTTTTTTAATTTTTGAATTTTAAGATTTTATGGATTTTAATTATAAATGAACTAAAAAACTTTTTGATAAGACAAAATAATTACAAAATTATTGAACATGACACAGATGTTGGACCAGTGAGACCTCATGGTCTTCCTTGACACAAGTGTTGTAGAAGAGACGCAAAAGGAGCCGCAACAGAGACTAAGAGGACCCTCCATGCAGTCTAGAGAATCTTGGTGAGGTTAACTCACCAAGTACCTATGGTGGCTATAGAGGACCTACCAAAGGAGATGCAATGACACATGGTAGGAGTACCACAGGATTGGGTGCGACTATTTTTGGGGGTGGAAAATGCCATCGTTTTCTTCCTTGCCGCTCATCCTGAGCAGGATCGCTAGATAGATGATCATATTTTTTTATTAGACATGATAATGGGCATGAGCCCTAATTTTGTAGGAAATTTTGTCCCGATTTTGTATATTATTTTGGACACAAAAATCTATCTATGTATAGATGGTTTATCATGATGATCATATATATACAGATGATACTTCGATTATTTTTTATTTTTTACTATGATCAATTATTTATATGCCAATCTAATGTTTGATTAGTGATAGAATCTGCTAATGAATTTTCTGATCGTGGAATATGAACAAATGTAATATAAACAAATGATCTTTGTAATAAACACACTGTTAGAAATTGGCGATATAAATAAAGATCTCTCACACGATAGATGTTATTCAATTGAGATGCCACTAGTTGTGAATCCAAATAAACTACTAATGAATCAATACCAAAAGATATTGTCTCAGATAGTAAATTAATAACAACAGTATATTCGGCGATATTATTTGAAGCGGGACCGATACATATGCCTCTTGAAACCAACAACTGGCTAGATGGATAATAAATCACCTAAGCTGCAGAAGCAAGGTTTCAGGTGTGTCTACTGGAACCATCGGCGAACCCTAGATATATCAAATCATACATCAATACCTGCCAAAGAAGATAAAAAATATCGACATCACTATACAACCAATAGATATATATGCACAAAGATACAATATTTACAATCAAGCAAATGCTAGGCCAAAGGCTAAGCAAAATACTTCTTAAGATAGAGCCCATTTCTGGGCTCCACCAACTTGTTCCCCTCAAAATCAATCAACTCATAAGCCCCCTTTTTCAAAACTTTTTTGACAATGATACCACATAGATTTAAACTTGCCTACCCCTAAGGCATCTTTTTCTTGGTCATAGACCAGGACAAAGTCGCCTTTAGAAAAAACTCTAGGAAGGACAACTTTATTATATTGAGCTTCATCTGGAATCCATCACTATCCTTGAGGAATTTTTCGTCTCCTTGTCTCTTAGGCTTTACCGTAATCCAAACCCAAATCTCTAAGCCTTAAACCAAGAGTGCTCCCTCAGGCTTTACCGTGTATCCCGCCACAATCAGTTAAGGGATTGCTAGGCCTTTGGGAATGAACCTTGAGACCACCTCCACCCCAGATTCTGAAATCCATTAGGCAATTCCAAAGTTCCAAAACCGAAATAAACATCCCAACATACCACGGTATCTGTAAAAAGGCTAGTCTAGGTTGAAAACCATTGTCATAACCCAACAAGACCACGTCACTGACAATCAGAGAACCATACACGAACATGCAAAGCCATGCATGTCCAAACTAGCTAGGAAATCACACATGCAAAAGGTAACATGCATGTATTCCTACTGAAGCTGCTTGATCCTAATTTCCTTTCCTTGTTCCTTGCTTGCTTTTCCTTTCCTTTCCTTGCCATCCCTTTCCTTTGCTCCAAACTAGAGTTCTCCAAGAAAACTCTAAGTGACCAAGAGAGTGAGAGAGAGATAATAATGAGATAGCTCCAAACTTGAACTTGACAAAAACCATGAATTGATCCTTAGAAGCCTTTTTATGCATGAGGCCTCTAATTTCTTCATTTTCCATTATTTTCCTTCAATTTCCTCCTCACATACAACCTGTGACCTTTTACCTTCCTTTTCTCCTAATTTCTTTTATTTTCATAAATAAATGTGCCAAAATGCCTTTTTTCCTTTTAATGCCTTTTCCTTAGCCTTTGCCAATTTTCCATAGCCAAAACACACATCCAATGATGCCCACTAGGATATATTTTCCCAACATTTAGCTTGGAATAAGTGTCCCTTAATCATGGTCTTATTTTTCCTTTATTGACTTTTATTACATGAAATTTTCACCAGGGTTGTGCAAAACCTTCCCCTTGGGGTACACCATCCTCAGTGTTAAACCACACCAAGACCTCAGCAAAACCGTTGAAAATCAAACATATTGCCTATGGAGATTTATAACTTAGCTCATTGTAGTATTTATAATGAAGAACCTACTCAAAAGAAAAACATCATGGAAACATGACAAGATAACAACCATACCACTTATTGCAGATTTATAACTTAGCTCATGGAGATATTTATATCCATATACATATACATATACAAATATCCAAAACATTAAAAAAATATATTCCAAACATAAACCGACATCAAACTAAAACTTCTTTGCCTCAACCAGTAAATAATGAAGGATATAGGGCCCGCATCTAATCCGCCATCTCAAATGTAGCTTCTTCAAGCCCAAAGTGCTTCGACTACACTTTAACTTTCTCTACGACTTTTTTCCTGAGCATGAGATGTTTCCGCTGCAATATGCACTGAGGCTCCGGTTGGAACTCTCTTTCTTGCTCCACCTGCAATACAGGCCAATTAATAAAATGATCAACATCCTTTACATACTTCTTAAGCAATGAAATATGGAAAACATACGGAACTTTCACTGTTGGAGGAAATGCAAATCAATATGCCACTGGTCCAATCCTCTCAAGGATCTCGAAAGGCCTACAATACCATGGTGCCAACTTGGCACATGAACCAATCCTCAAAGAGATTTTCTTAGACTTGATGCGCAAATACACATGCTCCCCAACCTGAAACTCTTTGAACACCTTGTGCTGATATGCATAACTCTTTTGTCTATCCTTTATTGCCTTTAGATTCTTCTTTATAAGTTGCATTTCCTTCTCCATGTCCATCAACATGTACGACCCAATAAGTACCCTGTTCACTGGATCACCCTAGCTAATGGGAGTGTTACAACTCCGTCCAGACAATGGCTCGAAAGGACCCATCCTCAAAGACTTCTGATAACAATTGTTGTATGTGAGCTCAACCAATGGTAGATACTCTTCCCATTTCCTCTGTTGGTGCATCACATACATCCTCAGCATATCTTCGAAGATCCTGTTGACCCTCTCTATTTTACCATCTGTCTGCTGATGATAAGCTATGTTGAACGCCAACTCTGTACCCAAGCCTGCAAATAGATCCTTCCAAAACTTGGAAGTGAACTTTTAATCACTTTCTGACACAATATTCTTTGGAACACCATGTAGTCTCACTATTTCTTTGATAAACACCTATGCTACCTCACTAGTTGAATATGTAGTCTTTACCGAAACGAACTGAGCTACCTTGCTCAACCTACCAACCACGACCATAATAGAATCATGTCGCTTCACTTTCCTCAAAAGACCTGTCATGAAATCCATGGAAATGAACTCCCATTTCCATTTCGAAATCACAATAGGTTGTAGTAGACCGCCTGGATGCTTGCACTCTACCTTTACCTAGTGACAATCTAAGCATCTACTCATGAACTCAGCCACTTCTTTCTTCAGATTTGGCCAATAATAGAACTTCTTTACCGTCTTCAATGTCTTCTGATATATTGGATGACCAGAATACGGTTTCACATGAAAATCCCTCAAGATAATATTCTTGAGCTCACTGCAATTCGACACATAGATCCTGTCTCAAAAACTCACCAAGCCATCTGTCATGAGACGATAGTCTGCATCCTAATCCCCTGTGCATGTACCTACACTTGTACCTGTACCTGTACCTACACTTGTACCTGCACCTGTACCTACACCTGTACATGTACCTATACTTGCACTTATACCTATACCTGTACATGTGCTCTGCTATAACTGTGCATGATCTCCATGTATTTGTCATCCCGCTAACCTGCCTGCAAAATCCAATCCTGTAACTCTGTCCCAGAAGAGCTTATAACTACTATGTTATTTACCTGTACCTTCCTGCTAAGAGCATATGCAACCCCGTTCTCCTTCCCTTTGATGTATCTGATCTCGAATTCAAACTCACTAAGGGTGGCCAACCATCTAGCTTGCTTGGCATTTTGATTCGATTGGTCAAACAAATACCTCAACCCACTATGATCACTCATCAATGTGAATGTCCTAACCAAAAGATAATGTATCTATGCCTTCAATGTATGTATAATCGCTGGTAGCTCAAGATCATGCATTGCATAGTTCTTCTCATGTTCATTTAGTTTCCATGATTCATAGCATACTACCTATCCTTCCTGCGTGAGAACTCCACCAAGTCCCCTTTTGCAAGCATCTATACACACTAGAAACTCCTTGTCCAGATCCACAATCTTTAGCACTGGTGCATGTGTCAACAACTACATAAGTGTTGGAAATAATATTGAGGGGGGGGTGAATCAGTATTATCTGGTCAATTATTTACTTTTTCAAACCCAGAACATATACGCTGCTTCAGTTAGATGAACCCGCGTATATATGCAACTACAGATAAGGAAACCCGCATATACAATGCAGATTTATAATTTACTTTATTCTACAGATGTTAATCATTAAGTTATGCACCAGAATCATATAAATAGTTGCCAGGAACAATAAAACAGATCAGAAGACAACCACACATAAGAAGACAATATATAAGGTGGAAGCCCAATGTGGGTGAACACTGAAAACCACCTGTTGCAATTCGTCTCTATCTTCTTTTAATTAGAAACTTCTTTTTACAATGAATCTGTACTGGTGCAGTCCTTTACCAGTATGCAAGCTGCTACCTGCAGAGAGCTACAACCCTCTCTCGTTTTCCAACTTCTCCTGGAAGGAAGCTACAACCCCCTTAGTTCTTGTACTAGTTGAGATAATAGTACGCAGGTTGCTACCTGCAGAAGGCTACAACCTTCTCTTTCTTCCAGGGACCACGTTTCATAAATTTTCAGACTGGATCCACAAATAACATCAATCAAACATCAAGAATTTTTGCATCAAACAATCACCATTTCACCAGTCAAGACTGAATCAAAATAAGCACTTCTCTATCAACTGTACAAAGATCATAGTAACAGTAATCACACTTCAAATTCTAAACCCAGATCACTACAATAATCAACAGAAGCAGCTAGAACATAAATTATGAGATGTACGCTACTTCAATATTTAGAAACTTGCGTGCATATGCTTTTGTGTTAAGATCAACCTGCGTATACGCACTTTCGCCTTTCAGAAACTGCGTGTATACGCACCTGTGCTAAGATCAACCTGCGTATGCACACTTCTGACTTACAGAACCTGCATGTATATGCACCTGTGCTTCACTGAACCTGCATACAGATCTATAAAGGTAATTTACCTCTTCAAATGTTTAGATATTAGTTTACCCAGATTATTAGATTTATAGATCAAGCAAGCACCACATAGAACAGATCAAAATCATACAAAGATACTATCATTCAAGCCTTAAGATTTTGACCCATTAAAAGAACTTATCCTTCTCCTTGCGCTCAGGTTCCTTCTTCCTTCAGATATAGATCTGCACCATAACCCAATCACTGTATTCCAGATCTAGCACCTTTTCAGATATTCAATAATTCAGATCATGCCTTGCCAAATGATCTCCTTCCTCTTTTATATCCTTAGGCCTTTCACAATACTACAGTCCAAAACCATAACAATTCAATACCATGGACCCAATACTTGGGATCAACACTTATAACGAGATACCATGGCCCAAAACCATAGGTTCAAATACCAAGGACTAAATACCACAGACCGGAAACAAGTTTTCCCACATGTACGCACTTTTCCTTGTATGAAAGTGCGTGTATACGCATACGTGCCTTGGGAACGTCCAACCCGCGTGTATACACGGCTTCGTCAAAGTGAACCTGCGTATATGTCTTTTTCTTCTTTCTGAGTGCCTGAACTGTGATCTGTCACCAGAGTGAGTTGCCATCAAGGACAACACATATTCCATAGCACCAAAACTACCAAACCTGTGCCAGAATGCCAACAATCTCCCCCTTTGGACTTGATGGCAACCCCAATATCCTCAAGATCATTCTCCCCCTTTGTCATCAAGGGCAAAGGGTTGTGCTCCCCCTGAGTACATGCTGAAATCTCTGCTCTGCTGTGCTGAACATGCTCCCCCTGATTGTAGGCAAGATCTGCAAAAAGACGTTCTTTAAAAAGAACTATGACTTATACATCATAACTGACCTTCCTATCACAAAAGACTCTATATATACATCCATCACCCAACCAAGTGGGGATACATCAGAATTTTACATATGACAACCAATTACATTACATCATTCATCCCAGGCATAGTGGGGAAACCAAAATAGGCCGTTACATGACCTTGATGAAAAGAAGATATACATGACATAGAGACGAAATATCTTGAGTAAGACTAAGAAATTCATCAATAACTACTATCAGCAGCATCTGTCAATCATTATTCAGATCAGCAACCATGTTCTCGTCCTCTACAAGTGATCCACCTGAAACCAACAACAGTTGTGAACTTGAACCAAAAGCTTCTAAGATAATGCCAACAATGCATCACTAGAAGATTACCTGCTCCCCCTGAACCTGTGCCAGATGGTCTTTGACAGACCCCTATCAGACTATCAGAGTTTGTCTCTGCTGATATCCTTCAAACCTCCATATACGCGACTGTATCTGCACAAACTAGCATATGTACGCAGATCCTCCTCATCCAACTCGCGTACAACAACTTTGCTCTGAAACGGACAAGTTTCAATAGCAGGTTGAAGCATCAATTACTCCCAGTTTCTGTCTGAGGTATTCAAATGTTTCCCTGGGCAGCGGTTTGGTCAGTATATCAGCAACTTGTTCCTTAGAGGGAACATACTCCAACTTGACTTTTTGTTCCAGCACTTGTTCACGAAGAAAATGATATTTGATAGGTATGTGCTTGGGCTTTGAATGCATGATTGGATTCTTTGAAATGCTTATTGCACTCGTGTTATCACAGAAGATGGAGATAGGTGGAGTATAAGTGATTTGATAATCCTACAAGGTTTGCATCATCCAAAGGAGTTGGGTGCAACAAGATGCAGCAGCCACATATTCTGCTTCAGTTGTAGATAATGCAATAGAACTCTGTTTCTTGTTGAACCAATCTAGAACCCATAAAGAATGCACCGCCACTAGTGCTTTTTCTGTCATCCATGCTTCCAGCCCAATTTGCATCTGTATAAGCATGAAGAGTGAGATCTGCATCTCTAGGATACCATAGGCCATAGTTTTGAGTTCCTTGAAGATAC
>APFE031149981.1:88838-102451 GCA_000404065.3 Pinus taeda | reverse complement strand
TACATTTGATGTCTTTATTTTCCTGAATATATCGCAGCCCGGATGGATGAAACTAGATCCGGGGTCTTCAAACTCGTTCAATCTTCACCCGAAGTACAAGTCGATCCATGTGAAAGGATGTTCTGAAGTCGAACATAGAAAGACATCGCCTGATTACCAGCCAATGATGTAAGTTGTTAACAGGCAAGAGAGGAATCACCGATAATGATAATGAACCTCAAGGTACTGTAGTACAATTCACGTGGTGTGAATATGGGACTTGCCGTCAAACACCACGCAAAATATTTTAGTCGAAGGTCATTGATGTAAACCTGTCACCGGAAGTGAGAAACTTGCCATTGAGGCATGCAAGCTTCAAAGTACTGAAAGGGTTGTTCCTAAGTCAACTTCTTGGATAATGAGCGGATGTCGACAAGAAGTGACCTGTCGTAGGAGGGCCTTAATGAATCCCACATCTATGACACAAAATGGAGCAAATTATTTTGTTAAGGTGAAAACGATCTGATGATACAAGGTTCAGGGTCGGGGTCATGAAAGAATGAAGCGTGAAGGTATTACAACGGATGAGACATAAGTTGGGTTGGTGAATTCTCTGAGCGACTTCTCTTGAACATATCGGCGACACTGAAATGGATTGGTAGCGTTAACCACAAAAATGGATGGTATGGAGGACCAATGGTGATATGATCGGTGAACAGAATAACCCAACTCGACTCAGTCATGGTGATGGAGTGAAAGTGTCATGTTCAAGAGCGACCTGCTACCAATAAAGTTTCTTCAAGTTTTCTTCCCAATTTTTCCCCAGTCATTTCTGACCAGTACCTCTTTATTTTTGTCAAGCTTGAGGAGGATAACATATGCTTGTTCTATAATTTTCCCTTCAGTAAAACCCGTCGCTATGTTTTAACGAGCCTAGCGACAGTGAAACTTGCTCTTGTTTGCATGGACAAGTTCTTTGCTATTGTTTTGATGATTTTAACGACAAAGAAAACTCGGTCCTTTTCAATTGTAGAGAGTCCAAAAAGAGATGGAAAGGAAACTCCAGTAATCCTTTTTCGTAATATAATCCCTTAAGTCCAAAAAAGTATAAAATAATACAAAAGGGATGACTTTTTGATAGTTTTAACGAGCCGAACAAGACAAGCGCTTGATATTTTTGTGCAATGATCCCTCAGGTCCAAAAAGATTAAAATCTAGAGGAGGGATGGCACTTCCAATCACTTTAACGAGCTGAAGAGGACAATTGCTCGACAATATTTTCATATTTTACGAGTCAGATGAAAAGAGCTTAAAGGAGACTCATTTTTTGAGGAACGAGTGATGTTTTCACATAGCAGCTAGTTCCAGGTAAGGTTTGGAACTTTTCAATCACGATAGTGTAAAGAAGGTGGCTAATACAATCACTCGTCGCAGATGTTCCTCAAAAAGGGGTAAACAATCAAATGGAGGCGTATGATTGGCTAAAAAAGAGTGGAGGTGATGGTAAGAACATGACCAAGGTTCAAAAGCTGATAATAATGTGATCGCAATGGTTATTTACTGAAAGTGGGTTCATTTTTTAATGAGCTTAAACTCTGGTGGAACATATTCTCATTTCTAGTTTTATTTTTTAATGAGCTTGAACTTCGCGTAAAACTGCTAGTGCCAGTCGTATAATAAGGATGTCTCATCAGTATGTTCATTTTTTAGGGAGCTTGCCCCGTTCGCAACTTTTCTCTGAAGCCTTTCATTATGGAAGCTAGGAACGACCAACCTATGAGTCTAAAGGGTTAAGAGCCAATAAACTAAGAAAATAAATGGTCGCTTTTAACTTGCATGAAAAAAGGTTTGCATGTCCCTAGGTATAAAGTAGAGTTTCCAGGTCACCATATGGAAGTTTCTTGCACTAGCAAGATTGTTCCTTCTGCATTGCAGATAAAACACTTCCTTGATGATGTCCATCAAAATAGACAAAGGTGAATGGTGCGTTGTCTACACTCACATAACGTTGACGAGGGAATCTTATTCTAGTCTAATCCCATTTTCCTAAATGGACGGGTGTGTCAGAGTAGTCATATATCCTCCGTGGAAACCTACCCTATACCTAAAGTTTTCTTGCCGAAGTAGACCAGGGTGCATGCCCCCTTGGTTTAGTCACATTCACCGAATCACTCGCATTCATCAGGTGGATTGGCTGGAGATTGATGAGACATTCCTTGCGCAAAAAGACCAGTTAGGGATGGCACTTGACTATTAGTTATGTGTGAATTAGGGAATGAAAGCTGGTCTATGAGCTGGACCACTCTGCCTTCATGCGGAAAACACATCACTCAAAAGAGTGAGGAAACAATAGCTCCCATGCTATAAATGTAGTCATGCCCAAGGAGTAGATTGTAATCTAAAGGTCCTTGGACCACCATCATGTTTAGATGAATGGTTTTCCTTCTCAAAGTTATAGGCAAATTTGGAAGGATCCCTAACGGTCGGCTGGTTCCTTTGTTGAAGCCTATCAGATTTCGAATCTCAGGCAAAAGCAATGGCGAACCAAGCGCTTTCCAAGAAGTTGAGGAAAGGATACTCATAGAAGCCCCTTCATCTATGATAGTACCAACCATGACCATTTTGTAAGCTTGCACTATGATTCAGAATGGTACATTAGATGGTAGATGGGGTCTGCCTAGTAGATTCCAATCGAAGGAAACGACTAGGTTTCTTGGAGGAGGGACTGAATAAATGATTGGGTAAATCTCTGACGAACTTCCTTCCTATGGTAAAGAAACGGGTAGATTGCCCCCATGTTCATCGGATTCTGTGTTGATGAAAAGAATTTGAACAGTGTCATTCTCATTCTCTTTGGTGACCGTATCATCTAAAGGTAGACTTTCTGAAGGCAAGACTAGGTCGACTGCCGTCTTGACCTGTTGACTTTGGTCCGATGTGGACTCAGAGGGTTTATCTTCAATGATAGATTCTTCGACTGACCACAAATATGTGTCAGTCTGATTTTCAACTGGTGATGGACTCGGCAAGAGTTTCTTGTATCTAGGAGGAAGCCGTAGTGGTGAAGTAGGACGATTATCCAAGACTCTTTTAGATTCATTTAGGAAGGGACAACGGTGGATGGCATGATCACCTTCACACAGTTTACAAGGAATTTTAGATCTTCCTTTTTGTCCATTGACTTCGTTTTCACTAGTTGACGATGTACTTTCAACATGATCGTCAGAGGTTGAGGACACCGGATTGTGCAAGCGGGGAGACCAGTCCCTTAAGATCCATGGGATGCAAGGACAATCTCGATGATAGTGGTGTCCCTTGCAAATGACACATGGAGATTTAGGTTTGGATGGTGTATTGTGTGGATTTTTTCCAGATGATGCATGGATGCCCCTTTTTGTTGTTGGTTTCTTCTTCTTCTTCTCCTTCCCTTTCTTCTTCTTCTTTGTTACTTGGTTTTTAGTTTTACTAGCTTCACCAAGTGAAGAGGAAGAAGGAGAGGGAGAAACAAATGAAGTAGAAGGTTGGGGGGTAACTCTGATATCATTTGGTTATTGATTTGATTGCTCAGGAAACATGGTGTTCTGAATGACAGAGGTCGAGAAAAGCCATACCAGCAGGCTAATTGTCAGCCCTGGAAGGGACAATGTGGCCATATGAGGTGCACCAACATCTCCCTAAGAGGAGAAAGGACTAGGATTTCCCCCAAAGGGAAATCCTTGATTGGTGGACTCCATTTTCTCAACCTAAGACCAACGAGGGAACAATGATTTTATTCTAATTAAAATAAATTTTATGAGACTTTGACACAACTTGCTTTTTCAATTTTTAAGAGTCGAGAAAAAGCTAAAGATGACTCTAGTCACCTTCGATTTTTAATGAGCCTGAAGTGACAAGTGCTCAGATGGACCTTTTCTTTTAAGGAGTATGAAAAGGAATGAAAGTGACTACTCTGGAAATCTAGACAGAGAGATTACCAAACCAATCACAAAATTGCAGAATACTTTTTACGGTACGGCAGTCAATCTTCTAGAATGCTGTGTTCAGTGCATTGTAATCGATAGGGCGGTAGACACTGCTTCCTAAGGATAAAGGATATAGCCTATTGTGGTCTCCCAATATATACTCGATGGTACGTGGGAGCACAAGTCCATACTGGCACTTGTCGTCTCAAAGAGGAGGAATCACCCAACCTATGATGAAAGTGATAGTTACCAGGCTTTACGACACCAGAATACGTCTCTAGCCTAGGCTTCTAAATGTTGTGCGTTAGGTTCCAAAGCGTTTTTATGTTCATTGAAATTTATTTTACAGTTTATCTTTCTTAAGAAGTTTGCCTTTAAGGTTCACTACGTGATGTAGATATACAACTCCTAAATATGCAATCTAAGATGATAAACAGTGTTTATTTCTCTTTTTGCAATGAAAATCCTAGCTACTAAGGAAAGAGAAGAAAAATTCTTTCAACATAGAGCATAGAGCACACACTAAGATGCATTGTCCTAAATCAATTTCCACAACTAGTCTAAATGAAAATGCACATGCATGTATTTGTTTTTCACTTTCTTAATGTGTGAATGACAAAAGAATGCTAAGTACAGATCTGAACTATATTGCTTTCAAAGTGACAGTACTAACAATTTTCTTTTCAAAAATGAAAGGAAGACTAAGATGACACTTTGTGATTTTTAATTGAAAACTACTTTCGACACTTGAAATACTATTAATTCAAATCAAATACAAGAGAAAAAGTGTAATCCACTATCGAAAAGAGGAGGATTATTTTCTTTGACTGAAAATGACACTTGCGACACTTTCAAATCAAAAGACGACAGTTCGATTAAGCTATTGTTTGCAAAGGAGAACTGTAAATGGCTAAAAATACATTTAAAAATTCACAATTCTTTATACAATGGAGGCTGAACAATGGAAAGGAAGGGACTTTCAACAGTGGTATACTGATCACAGACAGCAAAACTCCTGAATAAAGTTAAAGACAATGAAGAGAAAACCAAAATCTGGAGGTAGAAACAGTCTTATCTAATCATGGCACCTGTAACACAGGGAAACAGGGATGCATCTCACCTACAGCACACGGGAGGTGCGATGCATCCAGACTACTAATGAGAGACAGTGTGATGGTCCAGGGATGAGATTGGGCTTGGGTTTTTGCTCACAGCTTAGGTTAGGGATTTAGGCTGAGCTAATGATAGTCAGTAAACAAAAAGCATAGGGGCTGATCTAATGAGGTTACTTGAGCTACCACCAGGGCACTTAGGATGTTTTGCAAGCCAGATGTTTAATTCATAAACTAACCCAGAGATTGACTGAAGCAACGTTTATCTACTTTGCAGTTGCATAGAAAAAGCAGTTCGAAGACTAGCTGGCTTAACTTCAGGCTCCATTTGTAGTTTATAAAGCAAACAAACTAGAAACAAGCAAACAAGCTATTCGTTACCAGCAGAGTCGCCATTTTGTTATCAAGAAAACTAGTGTCCATTCAGAGCTTCTAGTCCCACTAAGACGGGTATCTGTCTTAGAAACAAACAAACTAAAGTCACTTGTGTTTTCCTTTATGAAAAATAGATGAGAGAGAAGCAGAGAGTACCAACCTCAGTATTTTACTTGGCTCCTTGCTTGTTTCCTCTCCCCTTTGACAGATCTTTGCCACTCCTTCCTCACTTGTCCTGCTTCAAAGAACACCTGTAGAGTCAAAGTAGCATAATACCATCAAAGCATAGATATCTATAATCATAAACAATATAGGATCAGATATATATTAACCATACAAATGCATATATCAATAAAAGATTCAGAGATATACAAGAATATGGAGGAAAACTCAAATAACTTTATTGATAGAAGTAGTAGAAGAGAGGATTAAAACCCATTGATCTGACCTAGAACCATCCTCCCAGCATGAAAGCCCTCTTCACCTCATGAAAAGCTAGATCACCCAACACTATGATGTTCCATAGAGAAACCAACAACACTTCCTTACAAGATAAAAAATTCTAGCCTTTGGATCTCTAGGATGAGGGATCCATATTTAGATGTTTGAAGGTGGGTGATTCAGCTTCTGGGATTTTGATTAGTGTCATATCTATGATAGTTCTTGGTTCCACTTGGAGATTTCATGATCTCTTACTCATCCTTGGGCAAATTCAGAGAGGCAAATGTCAAATGGGCAGTTTCTAGAAGATTCTTTGGGTTTCCACCTAGCCAATTGCCTCTGCCATTTGTCTGCTCTCGCTCATCCTCCCTACAGAAGGGCTTTTTAGTATGCATCACACTTTTTGCATGTGGCAGGTGAGATGCATCACACCCTTAGCACTGAGTAGTCTATATGGTCTTGTTTTGACCAGTTTTGAGTAGTTTTTCAAGAAGAACTTATGGGAGATGATGTAATCAGCTGACCTTGCTCCTTTAGGGTATGAAACAACACTTTTAGGGGCTTAGAAGCCCTCGGTTTATGGACATATGAGATTGGGGTTGCAGTGCCCAAATATGTCTATAAAAAGTTTGTATAGTAGTTAGATTCCAAGGTCTTCTCAGATATTAATGATCAAAACTAGGCCATTGAAATCTATCCTAGAAAAATATTGATATCAATGCTCAATTAGAACCATCCCAAAAAAAGTAATTGATACAAGTACTTCAAAAGAATAACAATGTTTTTTCCTGGGATTATACTAATATGAAGCGTATCTCTTCTAACTTATAAACTCATCACATTTATTTAATTGAATATTCCCAACCTATTCAACAATCTAAGAGGAGGATGAATCCTACTATGAAGGAAATTGTGAAAGAAGAGTTGGATAAAATATTAAATGCTAAATTTATCTACCCTATTTATGATAGTAAATGGGTTTCCACTTTGGTAACTATGCCCAAGAAAAGTGGGAAATGGAGAATATGTGTTGACTATTATGAACTAAAAAATTCTATTTTAAAAAATTACTTTCCATTCCCCTTTATCAACCAACTTCTAGATACCCTTGTTGGGAAGAACTTTCTTCTCTTGTTTGCATGGGTTCAGTGGCTCGTTAGAGAAATTTGGAGGTCTAAAATGGGCCTTCTAAGGAATATTATAAAATACTAGTGGAAATAAAAAAAAATGTAGATTACATGATCAAATTTTACAGGGGGGGAAGTTTTCAACCTATTGTTGGGTCACTGATGTGTCATCATTCTCACTTGTCTTTGTCATTCATTAAGTCATTACTTCCAACCAGCCATTTCACCATTTCACTCACTTTCCACCATTTTTATCATAATTCTTCATAATGTGCCTCTATATATCTAAGTGGTTAATTACCATTGTTTTCATTTATTTTTAATAGATTAAGAAGAATTATGTTTGGTTTTACTAATGATAGTTTGTCCAATTTAAGTTTTTGTAGTTTAGTCAAGTTTCCGTAGCTATCTCCATGGTTGAGGTAGTAGCACCACTCTAGCATAAATCCAACACTTGGACTTGGTTTCTAGAAGCTCCAATATGGATTTGTATTGGTCAAACTCCACCCATCTCACACTTGTTGACCTCCAGCAAAATATGAAAGGAAAAACGCAATAGTTTTGAACAATTAACTTCAAACACATTTTATTAGCAAAGGAAAATTATTTTTCGAAAAAAAAGGTTTTTTTTTAGCACGGGCCCAACTAGGTTAGTCATGAACAATTTTCTCAAATTCGTTACCATTTGAGAAATTTTTGGGGTGCTTTGGAGCCCTATTTTTCGGATTGTGTGAGAAAACGGTTTGGTAATTTCACAGTCAATGCCCAGTCACCAAAAGGATTGGAATGAGTTTTTATTTAGAAAATTCATGGCAAGGACATAAGTGTGATCCTATATGGACTGATCTTTGATCCTAGAAACCTTCCAAATATATATTATTTTATTCTGAAACTTATTTACTAAGATCTCATGGCTAGAATTCATGCAATAAAAATTTGAGTTTCTTGTTGCTTCAAAACTCTTTAAGATTCAGTCTGTTTGATGGGGGGAGGAATCAGATGTCAATGATGAATATTAACTTGTAATTATTGTTGTTATTTTAAGAATAAGAACACTATTTTTTCGCAATGAATGTAATCCTCGACATGGTGCAACTCTTAATGAAATTGGTGATTTGAATAAAGTGATCTGAGTTTATAATTCCTCTCACTCGCCAGGAGGGACCCTTGTGGAGTTGTGAGATAGTATAGTTGTCATTTTAATCTCATTTTTTTAGTATTTTCTTCAATTTAGTATTTAATCTCTTTAGATGTTTGGATTCTATGTTTTCAATATAGTTTTCTTACTTTCTTTTTTCTGTTTGTTACAGGTTGAGTGCTCAATATAAACTTAAAAATTCAAAAACAATTTCCTTGAAGTATTTTCCAAAAATTGCTAAATCATTTTCATGTTTGATCTAGTCATCATTATTTTTCACTGCTTTCTAGAATAGTTTCCAATTCCAAGTTTTGTAGACTAGTTGTGCTTTTAAGTTGATAGTTAGATTTTTTTTCATTGTTTAATAGAATAGATTTCAATTTTTGTTTAGTATAAGAGATTTCAATTTCTTGTCCAATTAGAATAGATCTCAAAGTTTTGATAGTATAGCTTGCTTTAAAAGTTCATTTAAATTTCAAATTTTTGAGTTTGAATTCATTGGAATTTCAAGACAAAACAAGTGCATATGCTTATCAAAACTTAGTCATAAACATGTTTAAATACTCATGTGGAATTAGATAAGTTTCTTTAAATTGAAATTAGATATCTTAGCACATATAGTGCATGTATACTTCGCAAGCTCATGTACCCAGATTGACATATAAATGCAAGTAATTTAAGATTCAATTAAATTACGCCCGTATTTTCAACTTATCTCCCTACGATTTTACTCAAATTTTGAGGGGGAGGGGCAGTCGTTGGACGCAGAATTTAATTCATCATCTAAGTAGTACTCATGTTGCATATGTTTGATGGATGTTACTATATGAAAAATGAGAAATACATGAAAAATGTGACTGCAATAAAGTTTTTCCACGATTTCTCATTTTACATGTAGAAAATTCCATAAAAAGTATGCAACATGCGTATTCCTTTGATGAAAAGTTAAATTCCTCATCCAATGAGTAATCCCACTCAAACTTTCACTAAAAGTGTAGCAAGATAAGTTGAAAATCCGAGTTCAAAAAGTAGTTTTAAATTTTTCAAATTTTTAATCTTTTTACTTTTTTACTCCAAAAATGGTGAATCATACCCCATGGTTAACATCATCATACTAAATCCTATTGGTTCTTATAAATTTTATTTAGGTTATACATTTTTGTTTTGAGGCCCATATTAGGCCTCAAAATTTCTCTAATGACAACCTAATTCAAGTGGCCCTTGAAGACCAAGAAAAGACCACTTTCAATTTCCCATGGGGTAAATATGCATAATGAGTACTTCCATTTAGATTGTGTAATTCTATCGGTACCTTTCAACATGATTTTTTTGCTATATCTTCAAATTTGACCCATGGCTATGTCGAAATTTACATGGATGGAGCTTATTGTCTATGGAAACAAGTTCGAAGAAGCCTCGAAAAATTTAGAAAAAATGTTGGTCTGTTGTCAAGAAACTAACCGTACCCTTAGTAATGCAAAGTATCAAATGCTTCTTAATCAAGGAATCATATTAGGACACCATGTTTCGTGTGAAGGAATCAGAGTAGACCCTTCCAAGATAAATTTTATCCTAAATCTTGCTATCCCTACCAAACAAAAGGATGCTTGTAGTTTTTTGGGTTACACAAGATACTATCACGAACTAAAAAATTCTATTTTAAAAAATTACTTTCCATTCCACTTTATCAACCAACTTCTAGATACCCTTGTTGGGAATAACTTTTTTCTCTATTCTGCATGGGTTCAGTGGCTCGTTAGAGAAATTTTGAGGTCTAAAATGGGCCTTCTCAGGAATATTAGAAAATACTAGTGGAAATAAAAGAAAAATGTAGATTACATAATCAAATTTACAGAGGGGGGGAAGTTTTCAACCTATTGTTGGGTCACTAATGTGTCATCATTCTCACTTGTCTTTGTCATTCATTAAGTCATTACTTCCAACCAGCCATTTCACCATTTCACTCACTTGCCACCATTTTTATCATAAATTCTTCATAATGTGCCTCTATATATCGAAGTGGTTAATTACCATTGTTTTCATTTATTTTTAATAGATTAAGAAGAATTATGTTTGGTTTTACTAATGATAGTTTGTCCAATTTAAGTTTCTGCAGTTTAGTCAAGTTTCCATAGCTATCTCCATGGTTGAGGTAGTAGCACCACTCTAGCATAAATCCAACACTTGGACTTGGTTTCTAGAAGCTCCAATATGGATTTGTATTGGTCAAATTCCACCCATCTCACACGTGTTGACCTCCAGCAAAATATCAAAGGAAAAGCGCAACAGTTTTTAACAACTAACTTCAAACACATTTTATTAGCAAAGGAAAATGATTTTCAGAAAAAAAAAGGGTTTTTTTCAGCACGGGCCCAACTAGGTTAGTCATGAGCAATTTTCTCAAATTTGTTAGCATTTGAGAAATTTTTGGGGTGCTTTGGAGCCCTATTTTTCAGATTGTGTGAGAAAACGGTTTGGTAATTTCACAGTCAATGCCCAGTCACCAAAAGGATTGGAATGAGTTTTTATTTAGAAAATTCATGGCAAGGAGATAAGCGTGATCGGATATGGATTGATCTTTGACCCTAGAAACCTTCCAAATATATCTTATTTTATTCTGAAACTTATTTACTAAGATCTCATGGCTAGAATTCATGCAATAAAAATTTGAGTTTCTTGTTGCTTCAAAACTCTTTAAAATTCAACCTGTTTGATGGGGGGAGGAATAAGATGTCAATGATGAATATTAACTTGTAATTATTGTTGTTATTTTAAGAATAAGAACACTATTTGTTTAGCAATGAATGTAATTGTCGACATGGTGCAACTCTTAATGAAATTGGTCATTTGAATAAAGTGATCTGAGTTTATAATTCCTCGCACTCACCAGGAGGGACCCTTGTGGAGTTGTGAGATAGTATAGTTGTCATTTTAATCTCATTTTTTTAGTATTTTCTTCAATTTAGTATTTAATCTCTTCAGATGTTTGAATTATATGTTTTCAATATAGTTTTCTTACTTTCTTTTTTCTATTTGTTATAGGTTGAGTGCTCAATATAAACTTAAAAATTCAAAAACAATTTCCTTGAAGTATTTCCAAAAATTGCTAAATCATTTTCATGTTTGATCCAGTCATCATTGTTTTTCACTGCTTTTTAAAATAGTTTCCAATTCCAAGTTTTGTAGACTAGTTGTGCTTTTAAGTTGATAGTTATATTTTTTTTCATTGTTTAATAGAATAGATTTCAATTTTTGTTTAGTATAAGAGATTTCAATTTCTTGTCCAATTAGAATAGATCTCAAAGTTTTGATAGTATAGCTTGCTTTAAAAGTTCATTTAAATTTCGAATTTTTGAGTTTGAATTCATTGGAATTTCAAGACAAAACATGTGCATATGCTTATCAAAACTTAGTCATAAACATGTTCAAATACTCATGTGGAATTAGATAAGTTTCTTTAAATTGAAAGTAGATATCTTAGCACATATAGTGCATGTACTTCACAAGCTCATGTACCCAGATTGACATATAAATGCAAGTAATTTAAGAGTCAATTAAGTTACTCCCGTATTTTCAACTTATCTCCCTACGATTTTACTCAAATTTTGAGGGGGAGGGGCAGTCATTGGACGCAGAATTTAATTCATCATCTAAGTAGTACCCATGTTGCATATGTTTGATGGACGTTACTATATGAAAAATGAGAAATACATGAAAAATGTGACTGCAATAAAGTTTTTCCACACATTTCTCATTTTTCGTATAGAAAAATCCATAAAAAAGTATGCAACATGGGTAGTCCTTTGATGAAAAGTTAAATTCCTCATCCAATGAGTAATCCCACTCAAAATTTCACTAAAGGTGTAGCAAGATAAGTTGAAAATCTGAGTTGAAAAAGTAGTCTTAAATTTTTCAAATTTTTAATCTTTTTACTTTTTTACTCCAAAAATGGTGAATCATACCCCATGGTTAACATCATCATACTGAATCCTATTGGTTCTTATAAATTTTATTTAGGTTATACTTTTTTGTTTTGAGGCCCATATTAGGCCTCAAAATTTCTTTAATGACAACCTAATTCAAGTGGCCCTTGAAGACCAAGAAAATACCACTTTCAATTTCCCATGGGGTAAATATGCATACTGAGTACTTCCATTTAGATTCAGGGATATTTATTTCAAACTAGGCCTGATCAGGTGGATAGGTAGTGTGTCTGAGAGGATGAGATTTACGTAAATTTAAAGGATTTCCATGATGAGCCTTGTGGATGAAAATTTGCAGATAAAAGGACTGCAAATAAAATTCTTCAACAAGGATATCATTATTGGCCAACCATTTTTAGGGATGCCAAGAAATATGTTAGGAGTTGCATCAAGTGCCAGATAATGGGTCATCGAAGGAAGTCTGATGAAATGCCACTTCAACCTTAGATTATGTTGGAACCCTTTGAGAAGTGGGCACTCAATTTTTTGGGACCAATTAATCCACATTCAAGACAAAAGGTGTACATCTTGGTATGTACATAGTATGTAATTGAGTGGGTGGAGGAAAAAGACTTACCAAAAGAAATCGAAAAAGCAATGGTTGATTTTTTATATGAGGAAATATTTGTTCAATTTGGCATGCCTCGAGAAGGTTTTACAGACCAAGGGACTCAATTCACCTCCAAGCTTATTCAAAATCTCACCAAGAAATTTAGAATTAAGCATCGAATGCCCATCCGTTACCATCTTAAAGAAAATGGACAGGTTGATGCCACTAATAAGTTAGTGGAAAACATATTGACTAAAAGTATACAAAAAGATCATAATGATTGGGCGGAGAAGCATCTAGAAGCCATGTGGGCTTATCAAGCCACCTGGAGGAATACCACAAGTTTCACTCCATACGAGCTTGTGTATGTAAATCAAGTTATCCTCCCTGTTTAATTTGAGATCAAGACATTGAGAACTTCTTTGCAAGTAGGCATGGAACATTCTAAAGCAAAAAAATATCGATTAATTAAGCTTAATGAGCTCAATGAGATCTGATAAGATGTCATTCATTAGAAGATATTTGTGCAACAAGAATATGCTAAGTGGCATGATAAGTTTTTAAATAAAAAGAAATTTAAAGCAAGAGAGTGGGCTCCTTTTTTCTACTCAAGGTACAAGAATTTTTAAGGTAAATAATACACATGTTGGTTGGGGCCTTACGATATTGAGACTATGTTCAATAATGGGTTCATATGACTTTGTACCATTAATGAATTGTGAATTCCATTAATTGAAAATGAGCATCAATTAAGGTTGTATCAAAGTCCCCAGTGAAAAGAAGAATTTATTCAAGCGTTAATAACACAGTTTGACATGAAAGTCATAAAGCAAGTGGATATTCCACTCTCCTATACAACCCCATGATTCTTTGGGTTCATTGATATTTAAAAAAAATACCTAGTAGAAAAAAGATCGTCGATAGTCGATATCAGCACTAATAGTGT